>JAUOBX010204435.1:0-11883 GCA_032360705.1 Eupentacta quinquesemita
ACAACAGGTGGTACGTCATTATTCAATTCGATCTTCGTTGTCAATTTGTATCAGTTGCCCCAATATTTTCTCACGCTAACGCATATCGTAGAGATTTAGAATCGAATCTAAATAAGAATTGCATATCAGTGGTATGAATAATCAATACAGGCGATCAACGTACACGACTCGAGTCTAGTTCTGATTAAAACATTTCAAAACATAATTGGCAAACTTACATGCAGTGGCATTTGTGTATTTATTTGAACACACTAAAGAAATCATTTCCATTGCATTCGAGAAATAGTAAGTTATATGGTGATGGCTGTATTGGCCACATGTGAATGAAGCAGTGTTGGGTATGAGGCGCCATTTCGTTTCCGTCAGTAATTGCCAGCAGTATCCTATAGTACATCCACACATAGTATTGTATCTATTCACTTTTGGCGTTCACATTATTGCTGATGACGACACTGGAATCTAAGTTTAATCGATTGG
Organism: Eupentacta quinquesemita; assembly: GCA_032360705.1. Lineage (NCBI taxonomy): Eukaryota > Metazoa > Echinodermata > Holothuroidea > Dendrochirotida > Sclerodactylidae > Eupentacta > Eupentacta quinquesemita. The sequence continues at coordinate 478 of JAUOBX010204435.1, forward strand.
AGCATCGGATGAAGTATTACAATCTACTATGACGGAAGTAAATTCCTGATTCCAAACATTAGCTCATCGAGGTTGTTCTCTCGCATCAGAATCTCCCCTTCCAGTGTCCCAGTTACATTGTACTAGGGCGAAGTACTCGTTACGCTATACTTCCTGTGGATATAGGCCAATGACATGAGGTAAATGCGGTTACTAGTCGGCCAGTGCGTTTACCTCTCGTACGTTTGTCGCCCTGCTGTTTGCCTATTGGTTACTCGGGATGAGGTAATAACAAAAAACAAAGCAGTAAAAACACGACAGAACGTTGACATAAACTCCTACATCATTGATTTATTCCTATGTTCTCCTTGTTTGGTGTGTCTCCTATCTCTTGTCGCATATACATTTTTTAGCACGTTTACTTTTCTGTTTTCCCTGTACATGCCACTCTTTTATCACCCACCCAATGATCATTAAGAGCTGGTAGGCAATACTACTGGCTACTACTACTACTACTACTAGTAGTAGTAGTAGTACTGATAATAATAATGATATTAGTATACAAAAATTGAAATAGTGATTCATCAATAATAAAAAATGAAACGATACAGTCAGTGATATGGCTGTATGGAACCCAACTTCAATCGATGAACTTTTTGAGCAACCATCGATTTGCACGTATCCATTAATACTTGTCATTTTTTAATTAAAGTTCAATATAGTTTGTGAGAATGATTTATTTGTGAATGATTCTATATATACCATTATATATAATATTAAACTCTACTGTTTCGCAGGACAATATATGCCAGTATGACAGTATCGCATATCTGAGCCGAGTGAGACATTCCAACCTCTGGACTCAGACATCGAGCAAATCCGTTTATGTATTCCGATTACGATGCATCCCGTTTAGGCACTTCGCAAACGTGCACAAAGTTCCACAAATACTTATACAGTTGCTTTAAAAGTTCAATGACCGAGCCAGAATGCCGCCTCTAGTGTCCGAAGAAGGGTCTGTCTCTCAAGAATTAGAGACGGCACTCATTGTCACCTTGAGGTTGGAAAAAGTATCTTACTGTTGTAAGAGGGTAATCAGCAATTCTAGGAATATCAATTGCTTCCCTTGTGCGTCCGTGGTGGATCACCTGAACTCAAGGCACGAATTCGCCTTGTGGTCCACCGAACGTGTCGTCGCAGGACCGTTGGGGGTATTATTGACGGTAATATCGCCCATATTGCCACATCCCGTCATAGGACATGACTTCCTACGTGCGTTGATCATCATTTATCGAAAGAATCAGCAGGAGACGTATACATATTCTTCACTGAACCCGTTTCCGCTTTCATATCAGTAAATAGGCCAGTGCAACGGATTTAAAAAGTAATTCGTCGGCAGGTTCGTGCACTTTTCATCATGGGTGGATGACCTGTGGGAAATGTGCGTCACTACGATACAGTCTTGGCAATAATATATTAATTCAACAAATCAATCGTGTTGCGCAACTAATCCAACGAAGCAGTTATGAGGCTATGGGTATTCTGATAGGAAACATTTATTTTAGAGAAACTATGTCAGGGAATAATACATAAAAACGTACCATTAATCAACTAGCCCTGTTTGAAGTCGTCCAGTTCAGTCCGATTGTAGACATATTTTTTGGCAAGGTAGCCTCCACGAATTCTAGTATATCACATGAATCATAGAACAATCTCATGCATTTCTGGGGAACATCTCTTCGTTTTTAGAGAATAGTGATAGCCCAGCATGCAATAGTAATCGCAACCCTGCGGATATTCTTCGTTTCCCTTATATCGATGTTTTTACAATAATTGAACAACACACATTTAATATCGCAGTCAGTGAGATTATCAGGTATGAGTAGTTACCCTAGCCTATATATAATGAAGAACAATTCTCTTGTTCCCAGTGATTTCATTAGACACAATCAACTCAGTGGAATCACACATTATTGCGATTTCAGCATTCTACTGAATAATGAACCAAACTGTGAGGTCAATAACTCCGATGAAACATATCGTACAAAGTTTGCTAACATTTTTTTAGCCTACTATCTTCCCCAATGATCATTCTAAAGATTAATTATGATGCTGGAATTGATTATTCACGTATCCTTCGAAAAATAGAGCAGACCGCGCGTCATCACATATGCAGTAGTGGAGCCAGCCACTGCACAAACTGACGACATACACAGCGGCTAGAGTTGAATGTACTAGTGGTCATGTAACTGTCCTAGTTTGTCGAAACCCGTAACGTGTACTTCATGAGAGACCGGCGAAGGAGCCGCGGTTACATTTTGGAATGGAGATGAAAAAAGAGAAGGATATCGAATAAAAGTACATCAGAGAAGGACAGTAAGTGTACTTTCGCTGTCCTGGATTCTATAACACGTATAATGAGGGGACCAGTTAGTACGTCACCCCCTGCAGTCGCTTGGATTTGCACATGATTACCACATGGTTTGAGGATCAGAGCTTGTAGAGCTGTTCTCTTACACATATTGCAGTGTGCATGTATATGTTAATATCTCATGTATTTATGGGAGGAAGAGGGTATTTCTATGTTGACAAAAGTGATAAAACAAATGAATGAAATGGTTTTTTAGTGTGCCTTCCTTAGAATTCCGACCCCTTATCCCAACTCCCGGGAAAAATACAGACAGTGCTCTAAAACAGAGTGCAAAACAAGCGTTTTTTTTCAGTCAAATTCGTAGAGAAAATGCTTTTTATTCCCAAAGGTCGACAACCTTGAACTCTGAGAGAATAATATTATAGACATGATACTGTTGATAATGAATCAGTACGTCTGCTTTCATTCTATTTTACTTTCTCCGCGGGGGAGGCGGAAGGGGAGGGGTGTTGACATTTATTCTTCCTATTGTTCTGTTCTAATGGATATCAATGGATGCACTGCAGAGAATAATGGACACTCTGTCATTGACGATGTTACATCGTTGAAAATAAGACTGCGGACAATGACAGTGCACCTTTCGACCGATTATCCATAATACGTCAGTTAGTTGATTGAACTATCGAAGCTATTAAATTTCAGAAATCTGTATGACCGTTAGCCGATTTCTGGCAAGTGAAGTCGACACAGACGGAAGCAGACAGCAGTGGATCGTCGTTAGTTCCTCTGTCTAATTAGGAGGAAATTGCACTTTCATATACGTCTTTACATCCACTCCAGGAATTAGTGCTACACGCGCATACTGAAGATCTCACACTATTTACGGCTATGTTACTAAGTAACAGTTTATGTGCTCTACCAGTCAGTTCTGTTTCGATTCCACATGTTATGAGGTATCGTGTAGTGACTTCAATGCACCAGTCTCACAAAATGTTTTGTGATACCTTTTTTCGGTGGTCCAATTTAATGATATAGATAGTTAGGAATATAGATAGATAGATAGATATGTAGAGATATAGAGTTTTGCCTACTATGATTGTTCACGTTATGTACCAGTGATATGTACCAGTAATATGTGTCGCCCACTACTATAAGACGTCTTTCGTGGTGACATCAACGTGGTGGTCATTAGGCATGGTAGGGTTTATGTATTGTCGAGCGATAATGGAAAACTTTGGAAATAAGGTAAATATCAAATATTCCCTCTGCTTCGGAATATCATTCCTTTGCGTGTGTCTTTCAATATGCAAAATTTCGTTCCGCCGCAATGAATCTTGCCTCTGATCATGGGTAGCGTAGTGTATGGTTTATAATTTCCGTGAGTCCGTGAATCAAAATATATTAGGGTCAGCTGTACGTTAACATACTTTCACTGCCCTCATGCGGAACTGAGAAAGGGATGTAAAATCGCTTCCTCGATATTATTTGGGTTCCTCGAAGATATTTCAGTGACTTGTCAACTCAAAAGTTAGGCACTTCTGACGAGGAACAACCCGAACTCCATCAACATTTGAGAATCACATTATGAAATCTTGGATTTGTTCCCACCCAATGGTAACCTAGCAATGGCTAACGGGGCTTCACATCACAAGCAAGGCGAGGCGAACCAAGTGACTTGTGAATAACTAATAGAGAACCATTTTTATTCGCTCGAAGGTTTAACACCACCAGCGAGCGAAGCGACGCGAGCTACTGCCAGCAACTCGCTCGGCATAATGTTTACCATTGTTAATGTTACCATCTATTTCGCTCGAATCGCTGACTGAAATAACAGTATATACAAAACACATGTTGCGATGTGTTTCGACGGATAATAGAGTATCGAGGAGGGATTAAAGGGAATAATTCATGTGGATTCAATATATGTGCGCACTAAATACGTAAAACCCCAGACAAAATATTTGTGCATTGGAACCGATGAATGTGAGAGGAGACATAGCTATTGTAACAATCTTTATCTGATACTCCAAAGAGAAAAGTGTTATTATTGTGATTATAGTCATCATCGATTGATAATATGGAGAACGCCCATATTATCTTTTTATCAATACTATCGACATATATTTTTATGTTGGTAGCAACGTTCCCTCGCATGTATTCGCTCTCGGTGTGAGAGGGGGAGCGAGCGACTGAACGCTCGAGCATTGACCGCTAGAATTGCCATCGCTCCAAACGCTTTTGGTGTGAAAGCACGTATTTCTCTTGCATTATGGATCAACAGCAACACTTGAAACTTTGACATGTTGGCGATATTTTGTCATACCCATCAGTAAGTACACCACAGTGTCATTCACCTGTTCTTCCCCAAAATAAACACTCGGCGCATACATATTAGCATATTATTATATTGTTAATTAGTCTGCCTCGGGATCAAGACTGGAATAGACATGCTCATACTTGTTTGAAGCGAAACTAAAGTCAGAACGGTTTCAATACATCACGAGCACCAGGTTTACCATCCGCAAATGGCACCTGTCATGTGGAAGTCAATCACTTAGCCATTACACTGCGGGGCTCAATTAAAGATGCTGGAACGTTTGGAAGTGCTGTTGCATCTCTTTGGTTAATGACGTTATTATTATGTCCCCCAAGTCATCTTGTCACTGTTTACATATAGGCACATGTCACATGTCACTACATCGTGCAATTAGTACATTACCGAAACACTAACCTTCGGCTATACTGTGAGCAAAATGAAGTTCATAACGTCAAGAACTTCCTTTTTCGTATCAACCGTTCTCGTTTTCATTATTTATATATTATAGAAAAACGTGTAATATGTGGCTATATCGCTCACATGGTACTTCACTGATGAGTCATAACCTTTTGGCAATGCCGCGTTACTAATGAGCAAATCATTGACCTCTTTTCATTATATAGATGTTGTCATTTCATCATGTACAGGCTGTTAGACGTATCCTGAAATATTGATTACAACAATATTGCTCTGATTCAGAATGCTGTCAGCCGTTAACCTCGCCGTGTCTAGCTAACCATTCTGTCGTGCGAAATAATATCTCAGCAACCAATCGGCTATTACCGAAAATGTTGAAACACGGCAGTACAGTACATGTAGATTGAAAGTATGTAGCACGTGAGCTCGTCATTGCTCGTGGGGACCTAATATTGGGTAAACACCGAGATCATCGATAGAAACAATAGCGTATGGCAATGCTTCAACAAGCTCGAGACGGAAATAACCTTGTTTCATTCAAATTTATGATTCTTCCGAAGTTGTATATGTCATACTGCAATACAAATTGCCCATCATACAAATTGCAAAGCTACACTGAACGGGATGCTATATTGATCGGGAGAGAAACATGCTAGAAAACGCATGAAATATACGTCCGTGCTTGTCAAGGAGTGTTATTCCTAGTCACCCTTGACAACCGCTTACCTGGTGACTAGCTACTCGGCGTAAGCAATCCTACTATATTGCTGACGAGATATGACGGAGAGCACATTGCAAAATGACGGTAGTAACTGTTGCTAGACATTATAATTACTACAAATAATAGTCACATCATTAGAAAAGCGCCTCCGGACCATACCGTAGGAAATTTCTTGCGATCGCAAGATACTTCCTTCTAATTCCTTGCCAGGCTCGTAGATAATGTCACAAAATTCTGGCACACAGGGCATCAAGGACTTCACGGTCGTCAGGAATGTTGTGGTTTCGATGGTATTAGCCGAATGGAATTGACAGATTTTCTACTCAAAATCCCCACACTAACGTAATTATCGACGAAATGTTCATTGTTGGCTATTTTTGCTGTTAATTCGTTCTTTCAAGTATTCGATTCGGTTGAGTATCGCCATATAAAGACGTCATTGCACTCCATTGCACAAATTTTTCAAAAAAAGGTCAAAAGTCAGGCTTGTGGTTACCCCTTGGCGCTGTCAGCCTAGATACTTTAACCACAGGGGGACAATTTTCTAATGTAACCGCCTTCGTCAACTCTTCCAACTCATTTTGATGAAGCTTAGGAGAACATTTCACGCAATAACCTCCCCTGTACTATCGAATCGTCCTTCACACTCACGAGCATCCTGAGCTGAGTCGTACGCAGTACATTATACGGATATACAGGCAATGCAACCCTTGACTAAACGGAAGACATCGCAGACAGAAGGTCTGTACTCTTAGAAATGACACAGTGTTCATCGATTAGAAAACTCAGCGCTGTTTTCTAGGAAGAAAAGTATCGCTCGAATGCGACTGACACAGTTCATCGTCGTTTTCCACCTTTCTTAACTACAGGAACGTCATGCTCTTTTATAATCCGTGGAGTCACGTGTGACCCTTGTGTGTATATACGACTTTCCGAAATGGAGATTGTGGTTTTTCTGTACTCTTACAGTCTTACCCGCGATATGATACCGCCGAGCTCGTGTTCATTAAACATGCGATATCGCCCACGGCTCAAATGTAATGTCATATTCTGCTGCACTATCAGAACTCATATTATGTGTATAAAATGTAACAGAAGCATAATAAATATTGATTAGTGCACTCCTTGCAAGTGATATCCTGTCCCGAAAGCTTCTAATGTTTTTGTTCTGGTCGTGTATTTAGGGCAGTGCAATGACCAAAGTTCGCGTTGCAGTCTTGTGAACAGTATAGTCATGTGCAGTTAGCGGTGTATAATTAAACTGCCATAACTAATCATGTCATGAACAAATTCATAACTTTCATTGTTTAGTCGTATTGGGATTTATTCAATAGATTGGTTTTAGCAATATTTTGTGGTTATCGTACGTGTAGACGACTTCACAATCGAGAGGTACCGGTAATATCCACAAACAACTGCGGTTACTCGGAACTTGGTACTCGAACTGCACATGACGATACTGTTCACAAGACTGCAACGCGAACTTGGGTCATTACCCTGCCCTACATACACGACCAGAACAAAAACATTAGAAGCTTTCGGCACAGGATATACATCAGATTTGTAAGGAATGCACTAATCAATAATAATGGTGCTTCTGTTCTGCTTCACTTTATATGCATAATATGACTTCTGATAGTGCAGCAAAATATGACGTTACATCTGAGCTGTCGGCGATATCGTATGTTCAATGAACACGAGCTCGGCGGTATCATATCGCGGGTAAGACTGCAAGAGTACAGAAAAACCACAATCTCTATTTCGGAAAGTCGTATATACACAAGGGTCACACGTGACTCCACGGATTATGAAAGAGCATGACGTTCCTGAAGTTATATAGGTGATTATGTTTGTCTGAAGAGAAAGGTGGAAGACGACAATGAACTTTGTCAGTCGCATTCGAGCGATACTTTTCTTCCTAGAAGACAGTGAGTTCACTGATCGATGAACACTATGTCATTTCTAAGAGAACAGACCTTCCGTCTGCGATGTCTTCCGTTTAGTCAAGAGTTGCATTGCCTGCTATACTCATTTGTATATTCGTATGGTGTACTGGGTACGACTCAGCAAGAGATGTTCGTGAGTGTGAAGGACAATTCGATGGTACAGGGGAGGTTATTGCGTGAAATGTTCTCCTGAGCTCCATCAAAATGAGTTGGAAAAGTTGAAGAAGGCGGCTACATTAGAAAATGATCCTCCTGAGGTTAAAGTATCTAAGCTGACAGCGCCAAGGGGTAACCACAAGCCTGACTCTTTTTACCTACAGTCAATTAACCTGTACTGGCAATATAATATTGCACTCTAATTTTTGGGAAGATTGGGAGTACAATGACGTCTATATATGGCTATACTTAACCGAATTGAATGCTTGAAAAAACGAATGAACAGCAAATATAGCCAGCAATGAACATTCCGTCGATAATTAAGTTAGTGTAGGATTTTGAGGGAAAAAATCTGTCAATTCCATTCGGCTAATACCATCGAAATCACAACATTCATGACGACCGTGGAGTCCTTGATGCTCTGTGTGCCAGAATCTGTTGACATTATCAACGAGCCTGGCAAGGAATTAGAAGGAAGTATCTTGCGATCCTGCAGTATGGTCCGGAGGCGCTTCTCTAATGATGTGACTATTATCTGTAGTTACTATCGTCGTTTTGCAATGCGCTCTCCGTCAGATTTTGTCAGCTACAGTAGGATTGCTTACGCTGAGTAGCTAGTCACCAGGTAAGCGGTTGTCAAGCGTGACTGAAAACTTGGAGATGCAACTAATGTGTAACAATACTCCCTCAAGTTTAATGCGTTTTCTAGTGTGTCTCTCTCCCGATCGAGATAGCCACCCGTGTAGTGTAGCTTTGCAATTTGTATTATAGGCAGCTAGTATTGCGGTATGGCATATACAACTGCGAAAGAATCATAAATTTGAATGAAACAATGGTATCTCCGTCTCGAGCATTCTGAAGCATTTCCATACGCTATTGTTTCGATCGATGATTGGCTTTCTCAGTGTTCACTTGATATTAGCTACCAGTACCAACGAGCAATGATGAGCCCACGTGCTACATACTTTCAATCTACCTGTACTTTACTGCCGTGTTTCAACATTTTCGGTAACTAAAATAGCCGATAGGTTGCAGAGATATTATTTCGCACGACAGAATGGTTAGCTAGACACGACGAGGTTAACGGCTGACAACATTCTGAATCAGAGCAAAATTGTTGTAATCAATATTTGAGGATACGTCTAACAGCCTGTACATGATGAAATGACAACATCTATACAATGAAACGAGGTCGATGATTTGCTCATTTGTAACGCGGCATTGCTAAAGGTTATGACTCACCATTGGAATGCCATCTGGGCAATATAGCCACATGTTACACGTTTTTCCTATATATAAATAATGAAAACGAGAACGCTTGATACAAAAAAGGACGGTCTTGACGTTATGAACTTCATTTTGCCCACAGTATAACCAGAGGTTGGTGTTTCATGATGTACTAATTGCGCGATGTAGTGACATGTGACATGTGCCCATATGAAAACAGTGACAAGATGACCTTAGGGGACATTCTAATAACGTCATTAATTGAAGTGATGCAACAACACTTTCGAACGTTCCATCACCTTCAATTGAGCCCCGCAGTGTGCATGTGTAATGGTTAAGTGATTGCCTCCCACATTCAGACATTACAGGTGCCTTTTGCGGATGGTAAACCTGGTGCTTGTGATGTATTGAAACCGTTCTGGATTTAGTTTCGCTTCGAACAAGTATGAGCATGTATATTTCAGTCTTGATCCCGAGGCATGCAAATTAACAATATGTATGCGCCGAGTGTATATTTTGGGGGAAGTACAGGTGAATTCAATACAGCTGTACCACATGTATAACTGTATAATGATAAATTCAAATGACATAAAATGTCGTATTGCCACTTATTTGTATTCATAAGCCATGTGTGTGACTGATTGTCATGCATTGTGATACAGAAGAAAGACTTACTGGGTATGACGAATGTGATACACGTTTTCAATACATACACGATGACTGACCTCATGTAATTTTGAGATACAATCTTTTTTAGTACATCGCCAACATGTCAACGTTTCAAGTGTTGCTGTTGATATATATTGCAAGAGAAATACGTTAAGGTGCTTTCACACCAAAAGCGTTTGGAGCGATGGCAATTCTAGCTGTCAGTGCTCGAGCATTCGGTCGCTCGCTTGTGCCTTCACACCGAGAGCGAATACATGCGAGCGAACGATGCTACCAACATAGAAATATATCACACAATTATTGATAGAAAGATAATAATAAGCGTTCTCCATATTTTCAATAAATAATTACTATGATCACAACAATAACAATTTTTTTCATTGCTTCATAGCTATGTCTTCTCTCACATTCATCCGTTCCAATGCACAAATATTTAGTTTGGGGTTTTACGTATCTAGGGCGCACATATCTGGAATCCGCATGAATGGTTCCTTTTCATCCCTCATTGATACTCTAGTATCCGTCGAAACACATCGCAACACGTGCTTTGTACATACTGTTATTTCAGTCAGCGATTCAAGCTAAATAAATTGGTAAACATTATGCCGAGCGAGTCGCTGGCGGTTGCTCGAGTCGCTTCGCTCGCTGATGGTGTGGAACCTTCGAGGGATTTGAAATGGTTCTCCAATAGTTATTCACAAGTCACCCGGTTTGCCTCGCCTTTCATGCGGTGTGAAGCCCCGTTAGCCATTGATAGGTGGCCATTGGGTGGCAACTGTGGAACGTGTTTGCTGTGAAAAAACAAAACATTACCTGCAGAATAATGCGCTGTTAGGTCATATGCAGAGCGCTTATCGTGCCAATCATAGCACAGAAACGGCACTTCTACGTGTTTATAATGACCTGCTTCTGTCTATTGATAAGGGTGAGGAGGCAATCGTTGTATTACTGGACTACTCTGCGGCATTCGATACTATCAATCATAATGTACTTTTCAATCGGCTGCAGAGTAGATATGGAATTTCTGATTCTGCCCTAGGCTGGTTCAAAACTTATTTCACCAACAGATCTCAAAGTGTTGTTGTGAATGACAGTGTCTCAAATCCTCACCCACTCTCTGAAGGTGTCCCTCAAGGATCTGTTATGGGTCCTTTGTTATTCACGATGTATACCTCACCCATTGAGGATCTCATTCAGGTTCATGGTCTCAGCGGAATGATATATGCTGACGATACACAAATTTATGCTGTTCACTCTAGTAGTGATCGTGACTCGTCTCTGGCAAAACTCGAAGCATGTGTCAATGATATCCGCGTTTGGTCTGCTGCTAACGACATGAAGCTGAATGATGACAAAACTGAAGTTATCTCATTTTCTTCTCGTTTCCGTTCTAGTGTTACCATCCCACATATGAATATTGGACCTACCCATGCTGTGCCTGTTACCGAAGTCAGAAATTTAGGCACCACTCTCGACAGGAACCTCAACATGAATCAGCATGTTAATAACATCTGTCGATCAGCTTCTTTTGCTCTCCATAAAATCGGAAGAATTCGAAAGTCGTTGGATCAGAAGACTGCTGAAATGCTTGTCCATGCATTTG
>JAUOBX010204546.1:0-11883 GCA_032360705.1 Eupentacta quinquesemita
CAGTCAGCAGTTGGACTGGAGACCAACTACTCATCGACGAAGCCGTGGGGAACGATTCTAGAACTCGATGATAATATTAATTGTAATGATAATAACAAGAGTACAGATGGGACAGTAACTCACCTGTTAATACGCATCATATTCGTGTAAATTTATAGGAAAAAATGAACCAACTTCAGACAATTGCAACAAATGTTTCCCTGCTTCAAATTGTTCAGTGGGTCTCCAGCATCTCCAGAAACAAGAACACAACGATGTGTATTGATTTCTTGCCTCATTTGTAGGACACAAAGGAGATTTCAACACCCGATTCAGCACTGGTGACCACATTCGACCCATAACAGCGTGCAGCCTCGCATGATAATTGGAAATCGGGAAAATGCAATACCAGTGCGTGCAATTTCTAGCATAACTCTTAACATAACTTCTTCATAATTTCCGACATGACTAAAACTAGCTGTATTTCTACACATCTGTTCAATTTGTTAGACGAATTGTAGAACATTTCCAAATATCAGCCGTGTCAATAGCCTACTATGGTCTACCGCAGAGTTCATTTCAGGTAGGCTATTTACTCTGAAACATCATTCCATTGGGTAGTCGGGTCATTTTGCATACTATTTTCAACTGGCTAATTGCATGTGCTAATAACTCAGCTATATACTGTTCAAATATTTGATCAGGTTCGAACCTGCACACGGCCGGTTGTGGCCAGGCTCTCATATTGTGATTATATGATATATAGGCCGGATGAATACCGGGAACCTATATAGAGACTGGTGTCTATGCAGTCTGAGGGAGAGCGTAGTCCTGAGCACGCATATACATCACCTCCCGCGTAGCGCACCGAAATGTTGCATTCATAGCCGACCTATTATAGGGCCTATGCTCGTTAGGCCCGGCTAAGCTTGAAAATGTGTTTGCAGGAGACACATGAATAAGTGTTGCTCCATTTGGAAGTAATGGTGTAATGGGATTGAGAGGTGCGAAAAATATCGACAAGTTTTTCAGGCTTCTCCAGTCTTAGATGCGTTGAATTGTCAAAGTGGTAGCATTTGTCATCGTGTTGAAAAACTGCGCATTATCAAAGGCAGGATTCGTCGTACAGGGAAACTGACAGCCTGATTGTTTGATCTAAGTGCAAATGCGAACTAGCGGTTATAGAGTACCTAAGTGTGACGTCACGATCAACTATTGTGGTCTAAAATATTCTCGCGAAATCGGTGCATGTTGTTGCTTACAGTATCTTAACCACACGCTATCGTACCGAAAAAGTGACGAGAATATTCAGCATTTTGTCTTCATAGCAACTTTCTAAGCCTCCAAAAAGCCAAGATAGTTATGGATCATGGAGAAAGGAACATGAATAAATGTAGGACATACGCCTGGTTGAAACACAGCGTCTAATATTCCAGTGGAACGTTCTATCGTGAGCAAATGTCGAGATTTACGATACCGTTGCCAAAACATTGACACAATGTTTTGTCATATCGTTGGCCTATAGGCTATATGCCTTCACTACGTATTTCTACGCCGTAACTCGCGGTGACTTTCAGCGGGTTTATTTCACGCATGTGTGATCTATTACTCGAAATACCACGAGGAATGGGAGAGACATTGTACATGGGATTTCCCCCCTCTATAATGGTTCGGGTTCATCTGCGAAGTGAAAAACTAGCGTCGATATTGTTGTACCGTCCATGCTATTGACTTCAACACAGTTGTCAAAACTTCGCGTAATGCATCGTTGTTTCTTTTCGTACCGGTAGTTAAGGAATGATGACGTCATGACTTCGGTACTCTATAGAAATATGAGGACCGACCGTACGCGCGACGCACGAATGTTTTGGCAGAACTGCATAGGTTACGGCATGAGTTACGGCCTCCCATTTTTCTCTCACTCTCTCATTCTCCGCATTTCGGGGTGGGGGCATGGCCCACTGGGTATGCTTCAATGTGCGTGCTTGCATGATGATTGAAAATTTGGAAAATGATATACCGATGGGCGCAATTTCGAGCTTTTGATAACTAAAACATAAGTATTTTAACATATGTGTTCCGTTTGTTTCACGAATTGTAGAAACGCAGCGTTCATTCTGAAAGAAGCTACATTTGGGTAGTTGGGTCATTTTGCGCAGGCCTACTAGTTTCAACTGGGTAACTACATTTGCTAATAACTCAGCTATATATTATACTGTTCCGACATCTGATTAAGTTTAGTTCCACGCTCGGCCGGGAGTGGCCTGACTCCAATATGGTGACTCAATTACCGAAGTGTTCAGATTGGAGGAAGGCCTGTCAATAATGACGCTCATAAGGACTACCGCATTGATGCACAATCGGAACCATGTCTTGATAGGTATATAGTTTATCATGTTGTGTGTTTCATACAAATTCCATCACGGGAATGAATTTCTACATATGTAGGCTAGGCATAAGCACTTAGCCATCGCGCGCGGGAGACACATAAACAAATGTTGCTCCATTCGGATGCTAGTTTCTCATGCTCCTCCGGTCTCTGTTGCGCCGAACTGTTAAAATCGCGGTAGCATTTGTCCTTGTGTTGGAAAAGGGCACTGTATTGAAGGCATGTTTTTTCTATCATTCATTATACCAATGTACAGGGAAACTGACTAGTGGCTATAGGATTATGAGGACCGACCGTACGCGCATAGCGCGAATGTCTGGGGGGAATCGCATAGATTACAGTTGAATCTCTTCTGGCCTCCTCCCCTTTGCTCACTCTCTTTTTTTCTGCTCTCCCCTTGCACACGCCCATGGTTCTCACTGCACCGGTTTGTCACCTATTATCGGGTCCATCTGTGAGTATTGGTCAACTATTGTTTCCAACTCGTATATTTTCTTTATCTGTTTATGAGGACCTAACTGGGAATAATCTCGGGGGGGGGCGTGCTCGTTTCCCCCCAGTTGATTCTACTACCGCCGTATTATTGCGCATCCCATATGACATAAACGTATTCTCTCATATTCAGCCCCGGCTTCGCATAGTAGGGCCTACCAATTGCTCAAAATGTTGGTTACTTTAGTTCACTCGAGAATTATGTGCAGTCAGGGCGATGGCTGTGTGTGTCGGTACGTGTGTGCGTGTGTGTGCGCGTGCGTGTGTGTGTGTGCGCGCGTATGTGTATGTGTGTGTGTGTTTGTGCGCGTGCGTGTGTGTGTATGTGTGTGTTCATGTATGTACGTGTGTGTGTGTGTGTCAGTGTGTGACGCCTGGCTTATTGTTAACACGATAACTCGACCCAACTCGGATGGATCAAACACGATCATGTTACGATAATAAGGATGAGAAAAAGTTGTCATGCTAGAATAGTGATAAACTCAACAGTGAACATGTAAACAGAAGCAACTGACTAAACTGGGAATTTGTGTTTTGCCTTCATCGAATTAATTGAACTCGGAAATGAATGAGAACCCTTCCTGAACAGAGCCAAACAAAATCAATGCCTATTTGACGTATGTAACTTTTGAATAATGTAACTATTCTGTGAATGATTCATGTTATTTTTCTTAACGTTCTCGAGGATTTGTTCATATGTTGTCCTATTTCAGATAGAAACTTCGCTAGTTTAGTTGCCTTCCACATTTCGTATACAACAATACCACTGTATCAGTTCAATTAGTATAATCGTTTGCTCCGTTATTGAAATATATATAATAGGTTCTGCATTACCCGGTTTACCCGTGCTCCCTGTCATATATAAGGTTTGCCCAACTATCATATTGTATTCTTTCCTCTCCAGTATTTACCAGTACTGCTATGGAAGTTACTGCATGCACTCTGGCAAACATCCATATGACCCTCGTATTTAGGCGCGATTCACAACCAAAGGCCTGTGTACACTATTAATTAGGCAGGACAACTGTTTAACACAAAATCGTCAGCTCGTCACTCGTCAGTGCGTCAAAAAGGTAACGAAATGCTAGGATTGGAGAACTCATTCGAGTTGGAACAGTAGATAGAGGAGTCCTAGTGAACAATCATAATAATTGATGAAGTATATAATTCGATGAATCCATGTCAGTCGACTCTGGGGAGTTTTGCTTTTGATGAGGCGATTTCCGGGTGACAGCGATGGCGGGGTGGGGGGTGGGGGAGTGGTGTAGTTATCCAGATAACATGTACCTAGCGTTCTGACAGCGGATTCGGGCCGCCCTGGCACCTGCCGCTATCTAATTCCTCTATCTTTCTTTACAAATCATGCATTCAAACACTTTTCCCGAAATTGTCAGGCAACATATTGCCATGTGTGGCGTTACTTGTGTTCGCAACCTGTGTCTATTGTACACAGGGTCTAAAATTGTGTGTCCTTTTGCACAGCATGTAGCCCAACTTGTTGACAGTGTACAAAGGCCTTAAGGCTATAAGATAAGCAAGTGCAATCATAAACGTCTTGGTAGTTGCGAGCAAATACTGTAACTATGTGGTAGGTTTGTACTGACCGAATGGGTTTTAGAATGGGCGTCGGGTGTAGGCTAATACAAAGACTCCGCAGCGTTCAATGGGATATCATCCAAATTCATGCCCACATAATTCTAAAGCAGAACATCTACCGACAATAGCATTTTGAATTAGGTCGAATTTGCCAATTGAGCACATGGACTCGGGAAAGTGAAACATTTGTGAATGATAGGGAAATTTTCCACCGTACAACGTTCGTTGTGATACTCATTGGTTGAATGTGAAAATGATAGTTACATGCTCCCACTTTTGCTAATTTCAACAAGCGATTCAATGCTTTCGACTGTCCTTGGGTGCACGTGGGCACAATAGACCGCTGCCATATTTCTGAGATGTCTAAATGATTGGTTTAATCTAACTGGACGTTAAATCTAGTGTTCAATACGAATAATGCAAACAAATATTAAAATCGCGCCATTTTCTGGATGAACTCTAATGCACAGTAGCGCTCGTGCTCAGAAAAAGCGATTGGAACGGATATGTTTCTAATTTACTCTTATTAGTGATTATGATATGACAGCAATTACAAATATTTTCCTTACCAGATTTTCCTGTATTGGCCATTGTGAAGGGTTCTCCTCGAATGAAAAATATCCGGAACAACAGAACGACTATTAGCGAAGAGTGAAAAGACTATACAGGTGTGGTATAGTCGGTGCCGATGATCGCTCTAATGTAGGCTATCGGTGATTTAATTATAATCGACGCAGGCACGCTGATCATGAACAAACCACTGAATACCGCGCCCTTTTCTGACGATGTACAAACACTGTGCCTATCGTAATGGTTATATACTCTCCGCCTATTGGCTGAACTTTCGAGTATTGCCTGAGTAAAACGCCTACACATATATATGGAAGTCATCGACAGATGTGGCATTCGGTGTAATAGTGCTACGAGCCGAGAGGTTTTTCACTTGTTCATATGTATATATATATTATATATATATATATATAATAGGTGCGTCAACTTTATGCAGTCAGACATGTGTCTCTATAGACGTATGTCGGAGTCTTGTTGGTAGTTTTGTAGTCCGATATAGGATATGCCCAAATATGACAGTGAATTCATCATTTCCAGTGTTCACCAGCTGAATATATAGGCCTTCACTCTGAACATGCATTTACCAAAACAGTTGCTAAACACTTTTTCGCCTCTTCTGAAACACACGTTTAAATTAGAAACTTGTTGAGGAATTGAACACATTCTGAACGAATCTATGTGTTATATTTCTCAAGCATGTTCAGAAATTGAAAGAATTCAAACAGTGCGGGCAAAAGTTTCCCATTTCTAGTCAAAGTGTTTGTGAGCGCGTCAACTTGAAAGGATACGTTTTTGGTTGATGTGATAGTTGGTTAAAGGTGCACTTTCTTTACACGTCTGTGGCTGTGAGTGTATTTCGAACAATAAACATAATATCCACAGTGTGAGGGTGTTTTCTGTGTGGAAAATCTGTTACACGACCCTGCATTTCAACCAAATTCATGCAAGGCGAAATATGCTGTTTCCTATAACGGACTAATTTGTAACAAACAGAGCTGATACGACATCGTAAAGAGTACCACGTGATTGGCTGATGGAACATGGATATCTTAAACGATTTTCACAATCGAATTGGGATATTCATTGGAGTTTTTCGGTCCAGAGATTGCGTATTCGAATTATCCACCGATCAATTATCTTTCGTTTGTTTTTATCATAGTCAAGGTTTCAAGTTATGACAAACCGCTCGTATCTGAACATTAGATGGCTAATATCGGCTGTAGGGGCCTACAGAAGTGAGGTTTGATAAACTGGGGTGAGAAGCCTTCTCAACGTTGGACTCCCATAACTGCCACATGCAATGCATATTTCCAATATCCGTTTATATCAATGGACATCACGAGGAAAGTTGAAAAATACCAACACAAGTATTTGGCTGTAGTTGCTCCGGTAAACAAAAAATACCCAAAGTATGGAATTTGGATAGTAGGTTCCTTACCCGAACGCTGAGGCAAGAAGCCAACCTGGGCCTTCTACCGCATGTATTACAGTTTGTATATATGTATCTCGCATGACATATTTTATAGTTGTGAATTGTGATGTCTTCTCGAATTGAACGAAAATATGATATTTGCATTATAGTTTGAGTTCAATCAGTTTATCTTTTTAGGTAACATCCCAATATTAAAGGGAAACTACAGGCTCAAGTATATTATAGGTGATCCTGCAGAGAACGGAGAACTCAATAAATCGGTATTCCTGTGATTGGAGCTTTTAAGAGGAGATGCTTTTCAAGCACTATTGTGTATGTTTCATAAAATACATCATAGGACCTGAGTGGGACCTTGGACCAAAAATTCCTGATTGCCTCAAAGGCACGACTTTTACACTGTCATTATGACCGACCATCAGCTCTGGGGCTAACACTGGGCTTCGGGCCCAAAATTCATGAACATGCCGACGGTATGGCTGTAAGACCATCATTCTGACCAAACATTAGCACCGTGCAACAACATTTTAGGAGGTACAATATACACGGTAAGCCCATGTTTAATGGAGGTTGACGTAATACGCCTAGGGGAGGGGAGGGGGTGCCCCAATGTTCTGATGGCGACCATCTTGGATTTTGGCGAAACTGATTTTATTGCAGATTTACACGTTTCGAAACATGGCGATAGTTTTGGGACAAACTTCAGTTTTCGCACCTTACGACCACACCCGGGGGCCATTTCGATTTTTGACGCATTCATTTTTATCGCAGATATTTGCGTTTCGGAACGTGGTGATCGTTTTGATGCCAACTTTCACTTTCGCACCATACGACCCCACCCTGCAGCCATTTTGGAACTTATCCAGGCAATTCGAACCCACCACATATGGTTTTGGGCGGCAGTTACCAAGACGTTCACGATTGAGCGTGTTCAAATATTGGGGGGAACTTGACCCACCGATCACCACCAGGATCGCTGCCAATGGACTTGAACGTGAATTCTTATTGCTAAGACGGAAGATAGCGACCGTGTTGTTTTACCAAATGCCTGTCGCAACTGCTTGCCACTGCTTCTAACATTGTTGAAAGATGTCAGTTCCCACCGTCATGTCTCGCCGACGATCTAATAGTCATGAAACGATGGCACTGAGTGGGCGAGTGTATGAGCGAGCTAAATTAATATTGCCAATGCGGAATAAATATTGTGGCTGGTTACGTACTATCCCCTGCGGGTTGCGGGCTTTTAGAATAATCCCGTGGTATTCCCTGCCTGTCGTAAAAGGCGACTGAAAGGGAGGACGGATGAAGAAGAGAGAATGAGGATGGGAGTTAGGAAAGTAACACGGCAGGGAACAAGCGAAAGCGAGAAGTGGAATCCCTGTGTGTGTCCTACCACAGGCAAGTCCACTCCTCCTGTACGAGAGGTAGCTGTACTGACTTGTATTGTATTGACATTCAGGGGCTGTCTCTACTATACAGTACCCCCTGTGGGTTGGGGGCTTTTAGAATGATCCTGCGGTATTTGCCGCCTGTCGTAAAAGGCGACTGAGGGAGAGGTCGGTTAAAGGAGACAGAATGAGGATGGGAGCTAGGAAATTACAACAGGCAGGGATCAAGCGAAAGCGAGTTCCCTGTGTATCCTGAGTTCTGGCCTATGCAGTTTTCCAGGTTCTGTCTCACATATATATATCATAGCAACGGTTGCTATGGTAACAATTATATTGGGGGAGTTACTTGCATCGAAGGGCACACTATAATATCCATATGATTTATCTTGATATTGAGGAATTGCATGACCCAGAATTTATAATTTCAAACTTGGCACAAAATTCAGTATTACCGTCAATTCAGGGCGAATAATTTAAAAATGCAGATATTGGAGGGGAATTCGCTGATTTGGGAAAAATTGTGAATTTGGCTAATTTTCGGATATTTTTCATGATATTGAACACTTGCAAGGCTCGAATGACTTCAAACTCTGCACCTAGGTGAAATGACACAGATATAATAATTTCTCTCAATCTGGGGTCACAGTTTTGACAAATGCAGATTTTGGTTGAAAATTCTCTGATTTGAGGGAAATTTGTGAATTTCAGTATTCCTCTTGCAAGGCTCGAATGATTTCAAACTCTCCAACAGGGTGGGAAGACACATAATACAAATTTCCCCTCAATTCGGGGGGAAAATTTGAATATTGTGAAATTTGGAGTGGACTTATTTGAGGGCAATTAGGAATTCGGCTAATTTCCAGATAGAATTTACAGGTTTGAACTCAATTTAAGGCAACATGTATTGGTCGCACAATTGCAATGTATACAATTATTACTATGGGGGTGCATCATATATTGGTCACAGTGAATCAGTTTGAGAGGCAGACTGTGTTGAACAGTTGGCCCAGCAATAGCTGCCGATGAGATATGCAACTCTGTGGATTGCCCTCTTGTTATTTATGTTCGTCACTCGAGACGTAGGCCTACATGATTATAGGGCAAACTTGGGCGTCATATTTATTTTATTCTCGAATATTCCAGATATAGTTTCATAATAAGTAGCTGATGTGCGGATGCAAATTCCAATCGACGTACACCATTTGAGAACTATTTCGGTTTTGACTGGTACACATTGTGTTTTTGCCCATCTCCCATCCGAAACCATTTGTTACCGGTTCAAACCAGTTATTATACCAGCTAAGATTACCATTCCCATATTCAAGACTGGTTAATACCATTATAATCGTTTTAAAACCACTTGAAACCATTCAGGACCATTCGAGTATAGTGTGTTTTCGCCCAAGTGTTCCGAATGAAATTTCGCCCAGGAAAGAGGAGGGTACATGATGAAGCGCCAAACAATGAATTGTTAGCATAGTACAGACGAAAACCCAGCTCTATTAGGACGACATTCCGTAAAGCATTGCTCATTAGGGGTAATACTGATGTCTTTGGAATGTTAACGATATCGAGAGATTACCATGTCTACTACAAAATTAGGTGGAAACAAACTTTCTCACAACATGCAAGGAATGCATAGAAATAATCAGCTGACTTCGAACTTCATAACAGGCATGTTAAAGTGTGAATACCATTATTGGTTCTCTCTTCCTTCTGCTTGGTCGGAAGTCACTCGGGACCCAAACTCAGGACCTCTCTCTCACCACTTTCTTGTAACTCTACCTCGGGCAGGTATCATCATAGGTAAAAAAAACTTGGCCCGTCTTGGCAAGTCCATTGTTGGGGTATTGAACTTCCATAGATCAATACAATGCAGCGACATGCCATTCAATAGCAATGTGAACAATGATTGCTATGGTGATGATGCAACGTGAGCCAGTGGCTCAGAATATATTCACCAAACATTCATAAATATCTTTATTGGTTCAATGCGTTCCGATTGGTCAACAGTTATTCGAGACCCAGTCTCGGACCCCATTTCGAATATACCATATTTGCATGCCTCAAGTTTAGGGGAAGGGTAACCTCCGATTAAATGGCCGATGCATCGTCGTAGTTACTATATATTGATCACTCTCACAATAGCAGTGAGAACAATTGTTACTATGGTGATGTACCATATTATTTGCAGTGAATTAGTTTGAAAAGCAGACTGTATTGACCAGTTGGCCCAGTAATAGCTCCCGATGAGATATGCAACTCTGTCGATTGTCTTCTTGTTCCGGTTGCCACCACGCTGAAACCTATGCACGTTCCTTCTTCCATCGTACTTCACGTACCAGAAAATACCTATGACAGTCCACAATGTCGCACTTGATTACATTGCATATATATGAATGCCTTAACTCCGAGTGACATGCACAACGGCTTCTGCATAGACATAACATATGTGTTCCTGTCGTTTCGCTGTTTCGCTGAAATTTTTAGCTATTTGCCGACACTTTGTAGTATATCCAACGACAGACTGTGCGTCACCTTTAGGTTGTTGTAGAGTTGGAAGTCATTTGACAGTTTTTTAGTGAGAATTATGAGGAATTGGGAGTTCCTTGCCGATGAGTGACATTTGATGACGTGGCGGTTCTTCCATGAGATCTCCACTCAGTGTTGTTGACCCATCCCAGTGATGTTAGCCTTGTGCACTCCAATCTGTGCACCCAATATTATCGCTAAAAAAAATTCAAAACCAACATTCCCTCAATCCAGGACTAAGTGTTTAATTGACTGGAGAGTTGGATTGGTCTCTAGAGTACATAGAGTTCTATCACATATCTTACTTCTTTTTTCGCCCCATGTCAAATTATGAGCGAACCTTCAAAACCATGGTCAGATGTTGTTTGACGCACCGAATCAGTGGAACAATATTACAAATCTGTAGTAATTGTTGTCGTGAGGACAACGACCTCCGATAACTTCGCACGTGGAGGTCGCTCGGGATCAACCCCCTACATAATTTCGACCAGAGCATGCCATGTTATCGGGAGAGCAATAAAACCGCGATTTGCTGAAATGATGGACAAAATACGACCCGAGCTCGAAGGTCACATACATGTGATCCAACAAGAAACAGCAGTCCACCTCCAAACTGTATCCGACATCCTGTGTTATCGTTATCACCAGAAAACGAGTGACTGTAGTTTCAGCAGTTCTTCTCCCTGGAAGGACCTTCCATGAACTTGGATCGCTTCGATGTGACGGACAGAAAGACAGACAGACAGACAGACAGACAGACAGACAGACAGACAGACGGACGGACGGGCGGACGGACGGACGGACGGACGGACGGACGGACGGATGGACGGATGGATGGATGGATGTATGGATGGATAGATGGATAGATGTATGGATCGATGGCTGGCTGGATAGATCGATAGAATCCCTTCTGCAATGGATAACAAGCGCAACTTCTTGGTGCGGTAGCTGCGGGCAGATACCGTATGTGGTAGGTCTGAACTGACTGTAGAAAGGTAAATGACTGCTATACATATTCTGAGAGTGGGGGACATGGCCTATTTCCGAAACATTTACTGTGTTGGGAATGAAAGGACAACAAGTTTGTCAAATATTTGGCCGCGATATGTTGCGATTTGAAAGGTATTGGCGTCCAGGGTCTGTTGCGGTTTAGTTAATAGGAAGGGTTGTGTCGGTTAGATGATATAGATCACGTCCATGATCTGTAGAATGGGGAACCTCAATTGCGGAGCTGGTTCGGATTGGTTACACCCATGCGTTGATATCATCTGAGCGCGGATCGGAAAGCAGAGGCGAGTTATCGCCGGTGCTTATCCACGATCAACTCGGCCAATGTTTTATGAGGAACCTTCATTGGTTGTCTGTACTTGTATCATTCAAATCGAACCAGTGTCTCTTGTTGTGCTTATGGTGAACAGTCATTCACTTCCAATCCAAAAGATATGTACCAAAATCATCAGACTGGATTCGTGTTTTCGGCAAACTATATATATCATTATACATATATA
>JAUOBX010204768.1:0-11881 GCA_032360705.1 Eupentacta quinquesemita
CATCTGAGGTTATTGGAAATGCAAAATGTTCTTTGTACGCTTCGCGACAACCGAAGGTGGCGCTCCGCTTAGATAGTAACTTGCGACACACAACTTCCATTCAAATGGCCCCCCTATGGATGAAGGTCTAGACACGCCCTTGGATGATCGGTGATCAATAAGAAATATAGAATTGAACGTCACTGGGAAGATCAGACAATTTCACGCCCTAGTTATATCGACAATAATATTGTTTCATAATAAGGAGAAAAAAGCTGAAGTTTTGATCAGCTGATTGACAAAAATATTCAGCAAACTACTCAGGCGTTAATCCAAACTTATGTCGTCAGAAAGAAAATAAATTACATTTATTTCAAAACCTCATTAGTTGTTAGATGCCTTGTATTATTAAACGCCACAAAGATCTGGACATCCATCAATAAATTCTAATATCTGACAAATAATTTGGATTCAAAATCCTAAACAATGGCTTGTTGTAGCTGCTTTCAAAAATATATGCTAAATCCTCTTGTTTCGACCCGAAAATTATGAAATGAGAATAGTGAATTTCGAACAATCAGGCCTACAGCTTCAAAAAAATGAAGAAAAAATATTACAAACAAATAGGCCAGCGGAAAGTGAGCCTATGGCGAAAGTTGACCGATTATGATTCCAACTTCGTTCCGGCTGTGGAGCCTTCGCTGCTCCCGAGCAACACGAGTAGGAAGATTTTATTGACCATATTAGACCATATTGCATCAGGATCAATGGTCATGTAAGCATGGACTTACATATCTCAATATTTCTCGTTACCTCTTCGAAGTCGCAGATCGAGTTGTATGTATGTCTGGTATCGTCGTGATCGGGTACATCTGAAGTGAACGCCCAGTGCTCACTGCTGGTACCAAACCTAGGACATACATCATTTGGTTGTTAGTAACATCACTGAAGCCGCTTTGCCACTCTTTGTGTAGCGATAAAACCAGCACTTGCATGCGTCAGTCTCCAGAACACGAAATATACTTTTGATGTACATGTGTTGAATGGTATTTTGTTCGGTTGAGCAACATAGAGATGGCGCCACACGAGGATAGAGACGATCTGTTGTTATCCGGTTGAATCTAAGCACACTTGCTTAATGTTTTTGGAATTTCAGTGACACAATATATCGTCCTTGAAATCATAGGTAAGATACGATCCGGTTTCAAATCGCAGGAATGTTTGAGGGAAAATGTATTTCAAGCCCTTTGATTAGTTTCTGTTGACATCAAATACATTTTTAGTTTTGGTAGCCTACAGTTGAGTTGTAAATTCGGTTGCAGATTTGGTTCCACAGCATACCCACGGCGATGCCAAAGCAGCAGTTAGGACATATATATGCATCCTTCTCATCGGTATATTATGAATCGAACCAATAATACTGTCTCATCCGTTATTTGTTGGGTGAGAGAGCGACATAGGAACATACTTCCTATGTTCTAGATTCTGTGCAGAGTGTCAAACTGCATATTGGAATGCGGTACTATTGTTGGATGCGAAACTCGTAGGAACAAGGCGACACATATGTGGTGTGTCTGCAATGTGCACGAGGGGGATCAGACAAACGAGAGCACTACCTAAACCTCCGAGTATTCAAGATACCTGATGGACCATCATGCCAACTTCATTCAACGAAGGCGAGTATCCACCTGGGAAACGTAGGAGTGGATTCATCGTGGAGAAAAATTAAACGGCGATGATTCAATAGAGTCTGTCAACGTCCAGGGTATTGCACACAACTACAGCACCCCATGTTCAACTAGATGGGTATAGATATATTAATATTTTGGAATATTCGGAAATTTTCTCTTCACAAATCTGCTGTTGAGGTCGATGATTTTTCCCGAAGCTAATTCGCCTGGTAATGTTATCATTCAAGGTTATGTAGGTTCGAACATCATCCCAATACCCACAAGCCACAAACATTCCCGGCATTCCGATCAAGGCACGGCCAGTCTACGGTAATGGGATCAGGTCGGCCAACCTAAAGGTCGGTATAGTTTATATATTTCTGATAATGGCCTTTCGATGCAACCGAAAACTCAATGGAATTACTCCTGGCGGACAGTAGTTACAATTTAGTCGCTAACAAGCATCCAACTACCCTAACGACCGTCATGATGTGCAATCAATGTAACAGTTAGTTACAATGTATAGTTGACAATTCATTGAATCTGATAACATTGCCTCACTAATAATGAGTTACCTTGGTTACATAACCAGAATGTCATAATCTCTCCTAGTTCATGAAGAAAAACATTTGCTTAGACATCAACATTTATTTCAACGGATACCACATAACCAACAGTATGTATACGTTAATGGATTCCATTCCAGAATGAGTCAGCTAGAGTAATCCGTAGAATGATAGGCTGTGAGAATGTAATCACCAGTGTCGTATAGTCCTAACAGTAGTGGAATATTTTTTATATCAAATGGAATTATTGGAATGCATAGTTAAGTTCGGTATATTGTTCCGCATATTTATCTCATGAGAAATGAATCTCAAAATGCGGATGTCGCCAGCTATAATGGCACATTTTACTGTGTACGTATCATTTTTCTTACATGTTTGGGACTCTAGTCAAAAGTATACCTTATCGTAATGTAAATTAATTCTGAATCGGAACCCAGCTGCCCAGGCGATCAGGTCGGTCGAATTTTCATCTCGGCAAAGTTGTGGTTGCAGTCATTGAACTGACCACCAGCGGAATACCCGCAGAATATATTCTGCCCGTTCGTCCCCGAGTATTCACCGTTGAGGTTGGTATAAGTACACAACGAGTATTCGTTCCCGATGGTGAAAAATAACAATGGTAGCCATATCTATAAGCACACCAATGATCCGAGTACCACCAGCCCCCTCTGTGTCCCTCTGCGCAGTCCAATGATCCACACGCATCGTTGTCACGGTCGTATGTACTGAAAGCCTTCCCATTGTTATACTGCAATTGATTTTCTGAAATAGACAGAGGGAATATATCATAATCAGTTTCACAGCACTCGACTGATGTAATTGATGTGTACATTGAAGAAAACATGCTACACGTTTGTGTTGTTGACCATGTGACGTTCACTTATGAATAGCCTCATTTATTCGCTGAATAGTTAGCCGTCTTTTAATGAAATATAAATTAAATTGACTGGAATGTGTATTATCATGTTAGATGAGTTTATATTTCGCAATCATGAGGATGTACGAGTTAGCTTCCGTTTGAAGTTCCTATATCTCCCTCTGTATATAGTGGACTGTTTCCCTTAAATTATATGACTGCAATAATAGGCGAATCCTCAAAAAAAAATTATGTTTGGCTAACTGACTAAGCTTGCTTCACTTGGCTAGGTGACAATAATATTTGTGTCGTAATACCTGGTATTGCCAATCGCATCGTTTGTTCTACCATAGAGGGGATGCATATTCTAGGGAAGGCCTCTGTTCATTTGACTTTTAGACAAACACTGGACCTTTTAAGTGTTACTACCAATACAAGATACAAGGAACATTGAATGTTCCGAAAATTACCTACTGGTTCCACCTAATCCATTCATGTTGAAAACACTTCTGGTTTGTTGTGGAAAACGTCTTCGGTATTATCAGCTTGCATTGAGAGAGGCGAATCGTGGTACATGCACGATACTCAGTACATGTGAGTTCATAACTCGTACCTTCCCTTGTTAGTACGCAAGGACCTACTCGGAGAGACCGTTCTGGGCTGACCTCATTCAAATGCCAGCTGCCATATTCAACATTTCCAACCACAACATTCCTGCAGGACACTAACTACCGCAGTGTTGTACTAAGGTAGCGCAAATATAAAATGATTATTGTTTCCACAAAATTGGGTTAGCCTACTGCTTCTTCTTTCAGCACTTCTCTGAAACACATCTCTGCTATAGCTAATTGCAAGACATATGTACTGTAGTTACCACAACATTTGAAATCATATCGACTGAGCCAGCTCTATCATGACATTTTTTTGTGCAAGGTTTGAAAGGAAACACATAGTAACCTACGAGAAAATAGCATCATATTCAAGTTGGTTATCATCTGCGACACTAGGATGAAATACAACTAGGTCTATATAAATGATAATATATGCAGATAATTCAAATAATGTATAAAGGCTATATGAGAAGAATATACTGCGCTGTTGATTCTGTGCAGGTGTTGGGTGAGAACATGGATGTCACTGAGTCATTCACTCACTTTGGCAGTGTCATCAGTGGCAATGCGTCATGCGAACACGAGGTTGTAGACGCCTTGGGTTAGCAAACGGTTTCATGAAGTCACTGGACTGTGGTGTGTGGCCGTCGCGATTTCTGAGCAATGGAACCAAGCTCCGTGTCTTTAGCTCAAGTGTGCAGTCCAGTCTTGCTATACTATAGTGAGACGTGGGCGCTCACTGTTGGGATGAGGCGGAGATTGGATTCCTTCCTGACTATACCTCACTTCGCAGCATCCTTGGATACCGCTGAAAGGACCGTGTGTCCAATGTCTGTGTTCTTGGGGAGGCGGGGATGGTGAAGATCAGCAGCTTGATTGGTGATTGTCAAATGCGCTTCGTTGGGCGTATAGCGTGCCCTCCGGCGGGCGACCCTGTGCATCGTGTTCTGTCTTCACGTGACCCGTCGGGATGAGGTCGCCGGCAGAGGCGTCCCTGTAGCTCTTGGTTAGCGTAGTTACCAAGTAACATCAGGGAGTTAGAGGGGATGGGACAGGCTCAAGCCTGGTTGCTAGCTCGGATGAGGCCGGTAGACTGGAAGCAGAGGGTGGATGCGACTAGGTGCCTTCCAGGCATGTGTTCCCATTAATAAGTACTGAATGAGTGGTATATTCCACATACTACTACTGAATATTTTTATGGTTCACTCGGTCACGGGTACCGAGCCCATTCATGCCGACGAGGGTGCATACCTGGAAACAACACTCTTGTCGGCAGCGAACCCTCGCCAGGTTAACGGGCCGAGACAATGCCTCTGACCTCAATGCGGAGGGGTGGCACGAGGTGTTCAAGGCGAGGGGTGGTCATTACACGCAGACGGCAATTTACAAATTACCTTCCACTCATTGTGAGCAATCGGGATAAAGCTCCTCGCTCAAGGGTACAACGCGGGCTCGAACCCGTAATCTCTGGATTAGTAGCTCGATGCTTAGCCGACCGGGCTACCACGCGCCACGCTTATATACTGCTTATTCCTAGAACATTCAAAACATGGACCTTGAGACTTCATACGTTCGATTACAGTTCATAATTATTGTCTATAAAAGTTCAAAATGAACGCCATTTCGGACGACATTCCAAACAAATATAACTTATACTCATGCTGATACTTCCATCCATGAGGAAGACAATTACGAGGTTATGCAGACGACCACGTCGATTACATTTGTTCAGGTAATTATTTGGCCCACTGCCATGCATGAATTCGGAATAGTTATCATTACCCCGGCTCCATGGATTGTTCTTCTGTTGAAGATACGTCACAAGACCATTCAAGTAAGTCTAGCCTTAGCAGATCTCCCAGTGTCTCTCTCATCAGGCAGTATCTTCCACATCTGTGTCGATGTCTGGTCGTGACGAATTGGTACATACCATGGCACCCTGTGCACACATTGGAACACTCAATATTAGTGTCTGTGTGGGTGCATCTTCGTGTTGAGCAGTCCGTCTTACACCCACATTTGATGATCTCAAGCAGCTCCTTCGGTGCAGGCTTTTGGTCAGTCAATCTCGGGATATATTTCCCATTGGATTCAGCCCATCCCCAAATCTTCAGGAGATAGGTCTGTTGCCTCCTCTTTCCACTCTTGAATTTGAAAGTATACACGGAGAAAGTGATATGCAGCCGCTGACGACGTTGGTGGCAATGAGTGTACCTCCACAGGAACGGGGCTGGATGCAACCTTGGAGCAAAACCGTTTATACCTTAGTTGGTCAAGGCTTTCCGTTTGAGTGCCCTTATAAAGTAGCACCAGTGCCTTCTCTCCAGATTTGATGATGTCTGGTTTGTTCTTTGAATCCAGGTTGCTGAACAATTCTGCCTGCTGAGAAAAACGAGTCCGTCATCAGTTTCTTCAGAGCGAGACCTTTACCCAGTCCAAACACACGTGAAGTTGTGTCGCATCCCAGGAAGACATGTATTAACAATTATGCTGTCACATACTCTGGGACCCAATGAGATATTCAGTTGCCGAATGTCCCAGACTCTGGTCATTTTTGTCGTGGTCTTCAAGTTGGGTTCGGGAGCAAGGTATATGTTCTCACTATTCATATCCGCATGATAGATTAGAAGCACCAACAAATCGGTGTCATCTCCTACAAGGATGGTCTCTTTCCTTCGTGCCGATCCTACAGCGGTTCGAACTATCTTCATCTTCATCTATACTCCAAGGCGCCAAACGTTGGCATTTGATGGAGGATAGTAGGTGTGCAGATTATCGGTGCAGCCAGGTGCTAACTGCCCTCTTGGAGGCATCTGCATTGCCGAGTTCAGCCATGTCTGGGGGGAGCTTGTTCCATTTCCCAATGGTTCTTGGGAAGTAGGCGACCCTGATCGCATCGACACGGCAAACAATATTTTGGAAGGGCTGAGTGTTGGATCTAGTGTCAATGTTGTGTGGAATGAAAATGCCCTGTGTGGAGATTTCTAGTTGGGTATGAATGATTTTGTTTATATTTGACCTAGACAGATGGACAACAGTAACACAGAACAGAAAACTGAATATATTATAAAATCGATTGATTTGCACCACAGAAACAATGAGGCGAATAAAACGAGTGTTAATTGCTCTGTATGAACTATATAATTACAAGCCTATTGCAATCCGTACCATTTTTATCCAAAAAACAACAACAAATTAACCGTGTATTGTATTTGTAACATTAGAAGTGGTGGAAACCAATACTCAAATCAAGTTTGAAGGCTAAAATAGTTATCACGCATCACAATAAGCGTCAGCCTGTTCATGGCATTGTCAGGTAGAAGGGAACACAATGTCGCTGTCAGAAAACACGGGGATAGACCATAGCATCAAACGAGATTTTCCTTAACCAACCTTTCACACCGAGTACAATACGAAACCTGCGTCGTGTGTTTAACAAGGATGTAAGCTGACATATATTGCCTATTTCCTAAGGCCATATTGTGTCACTTACTATGAGATCTGATGAGGTGTAGAGAATTGGGCTATCTCTATCTATTTTTACAGGCAGCTATCGGCATGCCTGAGTATGATCTAATGCTGATTTGGGGGATTTTCCATCTTCCTCCATCATTTGTGACTTGACGCTTCAGTACGATATACAACCATTGTATTTGCCCTGCCGAATCTGTCAGAATCTGATTGGCCGATGGGACTATCTGTGTTTTTTTTTCAAACTAAACATCACACATCACACTCGCGTTATTCGTATACAAAACAATCCATCTGTTTCTGAAAAGCCAGGGCATTGTTTAGTTTATTCATTTTGGGAAAGTTCAGTGCAAGTTGCCTAATCCCGAGAGATCGGATTTTGTCTACGGCATATACCGTAGCTTTTTCTGCATGTTATCTCTGCATGGATCTAGTGGGGTTGTGCGCCTTGGAATATTAGACCTAACTCATCATCCCGTTTTATGTCTGAACTGATCCACCTCAGTGATATGAGGCGGTGCATGGTAGCTTTCCAGATGAAGCTGCAGGAGGAAATAGCGTCTCAGATTTTATCAGTGATTCCGGATCCATCATGGATTCATTTTATCAGGGATTCATGGATTCCGGATCCAGCGTGAACAAGCTGGACGGATGAAAGAGGCAACCGGGTGAAGACTCATTAGTAACATCATTAGTAACCTGTGATCACTTGCAGTGATCACAACCTCCATGTCATGTAACGACTCAATTGATTGACCCTCTTAAAGAGTTGATTATTTTGTCGCTCTTGACCTTTAATGTTATATATATATATAAATAAATATATATATATATATCTCTATATATATATATATATCTATATATCTATATATATATATGTATGAACCATCAATAATTCGGTCAGTGGTGAACACGACTAGTAAAATGGTTTCTGGGTATCGCTCCATGAGGCATTTGCTTGACTACCGTATATTAACACACGATAATATGTTTCATAAACCATACCGGTAGTTTCCGACTAAGAAGTTATAAATATATATTTATTTATTTATCTTTCTATCTAGTGAGTTCAACGTGATGTCATCTCAACGTCATTGTTTAGACCGTGTCAAGATTGTATCGGCCGAATAAGCCAATCCATTGCATTATATCCCGTTGCATTATACGAGGTATGCTAATGAAAAATATCGAAGGGTCCAGTTAACACATCAATATTATATTATTAGTTCGTATATTAGTTATTAGTTATAGTAGTATATTTGAGTTCCATCTAAAGAACACAATTTAGTAATCTGTTTTTACTATCGAATACAGTGCTCCACCTAGCCTAGTAAGTCATAATGTATACAGGAAAGGGGCTCGTGCTAATTAAATAATATACTGTTGGGCTACAGTAAGGGGGAAAATAAGACAGGTATAGTTGAACCGACCTGTATCAAAGACACAGTAGCTTCTATAGTGATTTTCCATCGGTTGCTGACGTTGAAGAAAGCACAGTTAACTGTACCTGTAATGTGATATAACAAAATCCCAGATCGTGTATAAATGACCATTCAGTGTCAATAAATTATTTTGTTTGACATCTCGAGTAGTAGATGCGAGGAATGTAACACCGTCTATATATTCCCTTTTCTTTGTGGTCAAACTAGGCACCCGATGGTGTTGTGTTGAATGTAACACCTATTAAATGAAATTCCAGGTGCTTCCAATTACATTATTCTCTAATATCACAGATCTCCGAACCGCAATTATTCAGTGAACTCGACCAACTTCACCACGTTTTGTCTACTTTCACAGCCATGTCAGATCATACAGTTCTTACAGAAGTATAATGATTTCGGCGGAAAGTACTTGTTTGTTCTGACACATGGGGAATCTTATTAAGGTTCCCAGGGTAATTTCCGACGCGTGATTTGAAGCAGTAACTCTACTCTGTGACTGTATGAGTCACAGTTAGCGATAATTATGTTTTGTTGAACACATTCTGAAATATTGTGCTACTTTTATTCGATTATTAGAAAATACTCACATGGATAACATGCTTAATATGAGTGACTCGGTGATTCGACTGTGAGCAAATAGATCAGCAAAGCAATTTATTATGTATCCATACGATGATAGGGAAGGTTGGACCATGTGTGTATCAGTGTATTTGACTTATAAATCTAACAAAGTTATGAAATCCCAAAAGAAACAATGGGTTGAACTTCCCTTGGACCTTATCTCCGATAGCTAAGACGGAAAATTATCTCGGGTGTCAGAAGATGCGACGAAGGTTGTCGATTAATTTGTTGCTGTGTCTGTATTATTACTTCTAAGATCAATGACTATATCAATAGTGAGTATATTAGTGTGATTTTACAGTGGTTGCATTATTCTTACCTATCCATCAGGGTCGAGCCAGAACAATCTATTATAGCATATTCAATGTATTGGGGAATTGGGCGATCTTATCCATATACTCCTATGTGCTCTGCTGCTGCCGTCTGCGCCTCTAACACGAACATGTGCTCCCCTCATCCCGCTCTCGATGCTCCTAAGTGTAAGAAGGGCATAAACTGTACACATGAGCGTCTGCGCATCAACTGGTAGTTTCGAGCCTCGTGTGGAGAGAGAATGACGACAGAGGTCCGCATCGGTAAGTATCACCAGTTGCACAGGGTTGCTAAAGATGAATTTTCCGAACATATCATCATGGGGTTTGTCATGGTTCCAGATTGCAAACGTCAGTAAGACCGTGACGTACTGACGCTCAACATTCCGACATCCTAGATGTGATTGCATCTGTTATTATATAGAACCGTGGTGATATGTTGGATAACTGTCCTTTAATGAAATGTGTATCAATGAAAGGTACACACGCAATTATACAAACCTGACTATCACCTAAATGAATCATTCATTCGTTAATAGCTCACCACATGCGAATATTCCCTATGCCTCGGGCAAACTCTGATCTTACGCGCAAACAGTGTAGGTATGAACTTAATATTGGGATCACACTCCAATCATGGGCTCGAATTATCCGATAGTTCCATTTTTAGAATAGCTTTACCGCTAGGTGTGCAATGAAAATCACCGCCTTCAAGGCAAATTGTTGGACTACTGTAAGCTAGACCAAAGTTAGTCCAGGTGATATATTCATACGACATATTAGCACTACCCCCGCGCAATATTAGATATTCAACGAGTTTTCTGTAGTCCTCCGTGGCTAAGTTATCCTGAAGAACGACAGCTAGTCCGCCCAGTATCTATAGTCTACACGTCAACACCCTTGGGTATTCGGTTGCAGGAGTCGACAGCAAGGAGCAACCGAACAAGCAGGTAAGTACTCTTCAGTAACCGCCAGGCTCAAGACCACTCTATGAAACTGCATTTATTCTCAGCAACTGACCGGTAGCACATATTCGGATATTCCCTACTATTGGAGTGTTCGGTTTCAGACTCGACAATAAGGGGTAACTGGTGAAGTGGGCCTACACTTTCAGTAAACGACATGCGGGAGAAGAGTATTCTTTACAACCACATTCGACATCGACAACGGGCCGGTAGCATGCATCACTTCCCTCGTCGACTAGAGACGGCGATCTTGTGACAAACCATCCCTGCAGGTTTAATAAATGCATAGTTACATTCCAAGTATCTCTCTGTCAGACGATGCTGTCAGATGTTCATGGCGATGGGAATTCCCCGGTCGCTGTGCAAAGTATCGAAATAATTATTGTGCTAATTCAAATGTCAAAGCACGAATTTCATACGATCGCAGTAATGCACATGCACATGTAGCTTTTGATTTATATGGAATGCATATAATTATCCTTTCGTAGTTTAACGGACAATACTGATGTACGCACAGACTAGCCATAGTAAGCCTTACTGTAGAATAGACAAACAGCTATGAGCCTGGTAAGGCAGTCTTCGCCGGCTAACCTAGGCGTTTCACTGTATACCCTCAACCCGGTGATTTATGTTGTATCAGGTGGATGAAGTAATATTTCAGCGACAAATATCACTAATATTAAACAGTTCAGAATACTAGTCACATCTTACTAGTGTTTGCTCTTATTTGGCTCTGTAAACTAATTAAAGTTTGCAAAGGTTGCGTATTTCATTACAAAACGTTTTTTTTGGTGGTCCCCCCTGAGGAGATCAATTTACAACCTCATGACAAACCTTGACATCGTAATTCAGTGACATTTATTTGTGATGAAACTCAGACCAAAACGTCGTTGTGGTAATAGTCTCAACAACCGGTCTCGCCTAACATGCATAACATCACTTACACTGATATTCCAGTGAGCAAGGACGTCAGTATTCAACTGCTGTCACCAGTGTATTGTCAGGTTACATCTAGAATTCGATCGGATTGCGGATAACCAATTGGCCAGTGTGTTGTCAGAATCCGACACCCACATCAGCGGATCGTGATGGCCCAATTGGGTGGAGCGTCGATCGAATAATCTAGATAGTATCCGTTCATGTCCTCGTTGCACCCTTAAGGCCCGGTCACACTACAACGATATCGTATAGTGCATCGATCCGATTTTTTTCGATTTTGGGCTTACGAATGCCAGTCTCTTTTCATTATGGCGGATATACCCAGCGACAATGATAAAGGAGCTCATTCGTTATGTGTGTAACCAATTCGACTTGGAATCGCCCATTCCCAACTCGAGATATTCATCCAGCTTCTATTTATCGGAGAGCTATCCGATTTATCGTCCAATT
>JAUOBX010204879.1:0-11881 GCA_032360705.1 Eupentacta quinquesemita
GTCAGGCAGACAGGACATGCTGTGTGAAGAGATGAGTTTTGAGACGAGACTTGAAAGGAGCCACAGACGGTGCCGAATGGATAGAGTTGGGGAGGTCATTCCACAATTGGGGAGCAGCAACTTAGAAGCAAACGAGCGATCTCTATAGAACTTAGTAGAAGAGCGAAACCTGATCTCGGGACGTTGCTCAGATGCTGGAGGCTAAGCACCACCTCATATATTGCAACCATACTCTATTAGAGAAAGAATTTGTGCTCCGTAAAGCCCTAAGAAGCTGGGATGGGGTAAGATATCTTTCGTGGAAGCGTTCCACGATGAATTACTGGTGATTCCCATACCAAGAATGTTGAGAGGAGCGAATCGGAAGAGAATCTGGTCAGCCATAGAGAGAGTAGTCGGATTAGAATCGCGACAGCGAGGAAAATTAGCAATTTCTGGGTTTCAGATTGGTCGGATATGATCAGATTTGCAGAGTCCAAATCCTAAATGGAGTTCAAATCTTTGTTTAACTGGCGGGCCACAGAGGAACGAATATTGACAAAATTGTTCTGTTCCTGTGGTCGTGGAAACAGAGTGAATGGTGGAGGGTAGAGTCATCAGCAAAATAATGAATACTATTAGTAGTGGAGCCAATAAGATCATTAATATAAATGAGGATGAGTGTAGGGGGTTTAGCACAACCTTGGGGATATCAGCACCAATGGGGAAAGTTTCTGAGGGAGCACCTTCAATTCCGCCAGAGATAGAGCGGCTGGAGAGGAAGCTTCTGGTCCAAGAAATTAGTTTAGGATTGAATCCAAAAGAGGGATGTTCTGCAAGAAGTCGAGCAGGCCATTCACGGTCACAGGTTTCGGCAATATCAAGGGAATCATCTAGGGCAATAACCCTATTTTCACTGTGACAATCGATGGCTGGAGACCACTGATTGGTTACGAATTGAAATAGGTCTCCAGTGGACTGGTCAGTGGCTATGTCGGGAACCATACTGGTATGGTGGTATGTTTGTATGTGATTCCTGGCTTGTGAGCATGATAACTTAACTTGGTAACTGTTACTTGGTATGTGAGTTCCTATACGGAATACTTGGTATGTAGGTTTCTATATGGAATTCCTATTGATCTGGGGTCATTTTCAAGGTCATCTGAGGTAATTCACCAGGGATTGAATTCTGGAAACCCCTTGAACATGTGCAGAACAAGAAGCAAGAACCCTGCTGTTTTGGATGAAGACTCGGGGTGAGTTCTGAGGAAAAAAGAGGGAATTATGATGCTAATTTCCTCTCACAAACACAATGACATAACAATGACATGATCACTAATGTTCTGGAGTTGTTTTAGGGTTGAGGGGTCGAGGCTAACGCATGACAGAATTTGGAAATCCTCGTGACATTCCTAATTCTGTCCACTGCGATCAATATTTTATTGATCGCATCTTCTGTATTCACTGTATTAACTATCTATTTCATTATTTTCCCAGGATCGGCTGGATGTCTGCACAAATATATACAGGGAGGCTTCTCCTCCATCAATTGAATAATGGCAGCTACTGTATGATCAATTGTCATTCCTATATTTGATAAGTATTGGTAGTAGATTCAACACTCAATTGATTATTTGTTATAGGAATTAACAGCAAATTTTGTTTTTTCAAATAAGTAGATCCTGTTACAAATACATTTTGTTCAAAGTTCAACTTCGCAGTATGAAGTTTGGTAGAATTTACTTTTATGGTTTTCAAATCACGATTCGTATTTTTGTATTGCGCTTCTCATTGCTCAGTACTTTCTGACGCTTCACAGGCAAAGTGGAAGTTTGTCGTGGAAAGTCGTTGCTCTCATGGGATAGGTGTGGAACTTTTACAACAAATGTGGAAACACACTAATAAACAGTAAATTCGATACAATTGAACAGACATTATCATTACTTGTTTTTTGCCTATATATTTTCACCTCCTGATGACCCATGACGCTGCACTTATTACAGCCATCCAACCATCACGAATCATCATGAATATGCATGTACCTGCCATGTCTTATTTCCAGGTAGGCTAGAGTGATTCAGATCCAACAGCAGCTTCCACCTCATTGCTGCTTGTTATGCAACCATCCCAACGTGTTGAATATGCATGTATCTGTTAAGCTCTCTTTTGGGTAGGCCAGAGTGGATGACATCCTAACATGAAAAGTTTGTCCAGCCTTTTTCACATTCTCTGGCATAGGCGTTGGCTGACTATGCCTAATGGTCACATTCACCAGGTCTCAGAGAGTCCATAATCGGGAGTTGCAGCCCTCAATACGAAACTCTTCATCAGGCTATTCATCACCCATATACACTTGCATACAGTGTGGAGCTCCACACAAACTGGTGCTATATATATGGAACCTACCATGTTATCAGCGATCGAAATTCCTCATTGTCGGACTTCGAAGGTATAGTTTACTTGGACAGTTGGGAAATAAATTGCCAAATGTTTCTTTCAATGTAAACCTTCCAATGGTTGAATGCTACATTTACTGTAAAGAATAAATGATGTATATTCTTAGCTTAAGACTATTTGAGAACTGATGTTAGTTTGATTTATTCTTATACACTTTTATGTCGGAGGGTCGGAAATGATGCAAAATTTGGGAGAATAAAAAATGGTAATGGGATTTGACTAATTTCCCCTCATTGTCTTGTTTGCTGTGTCAGCGGAATATGTAGACCCACCATATGCTCCCACGAATCATGAAGGGTCTTTCATGGTATACCCGCCGGCAGTGGATCAAGTCTATGTATACTGTTTTGCCATGCTCCTCCCCTAGGTACAAACCATAGAGCAAACATTTGATCATCTCCTGAGATGTCCACTGCTGGAGCAGCCCTGTGGAGGTGATGACCTTGCAGAGTACGATGGAACTAGTTGCCAGGAATGGAATGCTAGGGTATGGGTACTTGTTACCCGTTCTAGGCTCCCATTGAGGAGATAACAGTACCATTATGTAAGTCTTTGGTGTCAGCTGACTGTGGTTTGCAGTTTGCACACTCATTTGATTCCTCGACTTCAGTCGAAAGATTCATGTAGTCATAAAAAGGCCGTGTGTGAGTGTGTGTGTAACGCCTGACTCGTGAAGAGGATAACTACCTCACCAGGGTGTATCAAGCTCTTATTTGGTATGTGGATCCCCATAACGAGTGTATAATTCCTGTTCTTCTGGGTCAGGTCAGGAGGGTCTTGAAGACTTCTTGACAGCATAAGTCTGGAATAATTGGTCTGCACTGGCTGAAATTTGTTAGGTAGCTATGTTATGGGGAGTTCCAGAATCCCGTTCTTCGTGTTGGGAGTAATTTTGACCATTTTGAGGAACTTATATTTTGGCGAATTTCAGCTTGTTAACACGACCCTTGTATGTTTCCCATGATGGGTATGTGATGCCTTTTGTTTTGAGGGTCGGATCAGATGTCATCAGAGGTTTAGCGAGGTCAATGTATGAAATTCTTGTTATCCCGATGAATCCAGAATGTGAGGTATGAGCAGGCTAATACAACAATGTTGTGCTGTGAGTTCCCCTATAAAATGAAGTAGGCTACATGTTCCGTATTGTTGAGGCTATCAGAGGTCAATGCAGTCGAGGAATCACTGAGCCTCTTGGCTTTCTGGTTGACTTGTGGGAACGCAGCCAACACTCTCAAGACAAGGCATCATGACTGAGAGTAAGTCATGTGGGCTGCTGTGATTCTGATAATGAATTGAAGGGAAGAGCTTTCCTTGGCCCCGTACAAGTTGTTTAGAACATCTGACCCTGCAATGTGCCTTAAACAAGTCACAGAAGAACGAAGTTCTATCACAGGTTTAGTCAAGTTTGTTTCTTTGCTAAAATTGGAAGAAATCCATGCAATGATGCATGCTCATATGACGCTTTCTTGTTACCACTGAATATGATCTTTCGTCAGATCTTTCAAATAAAACAAATTGGGAGGGGGGTGGAGTCAATGTCACTAGAGGTCATTAAGTGTGTCTTATTTCTGCTTGTCAAATCTGAACAATATCTAGTCGATTCAGCCAACATTCTATAATGATACATTTTCAGTAGAGCTGCGTGGTTCGAGCATTTTTTCAGCTCATCCTAGCCACATTAGGTTAGATATTGTGACCATGCTGATATTGAGATCATGCAATGGGTCCGGTTTATTTCGTGTTCGATTCCCACAGTCACCATCAGGCGTTTCTCTCCAGGAGTGGCTGTACTCACAGTGACGACTGGCAGGGTCTTGGTATACAAGTTCTGCTGTGGCGCAGTGGACTCGGTGATTATGAGGGGTTGTTGTCGATTTGTTGCAGTCCCGTCGGTCGGCTGTACGCCGTTACCGTGGTTGAACTTCGACATTACAAAAACGAAAACCAAGAAGCTTCCGCCCCTCCAAGATCCGAGAAAGTGGTTAAAATCCTGGGGTCCACTGGTTTTCCATCGGATGAGGACTTGAAATAGCGGTCTCGTGAGCAGGTTGGGATTGGTACTGTTCACCCCTGCCTCGATAGCATCTGAGCACTAGTAGGAAAGAGAAAGCGAGTTATCGCTGGTGCTCATCCACGATCAACACGGCCAGGGTTCCTCGATGAGCATTCAGTGGCTTCCTGAACCTGTAACAATCAAATCAAGTCAAAACAGTCTATCTATTTACCTGTCCACGATTGATTCAAATTGCTACTCCTCCTACAACCTTCGATGGATGACTATGAAACCTGGTGACAATGATGACCAAGTCGTGAGCCACCAGGGGTTTCTCAGGAATTTTGGACCTGGTGCCCGATGTGGGCCCTAGGGCACATCATGTGGAATCACGCCAAATGCTTCTCCTACAAATTTCAGTGCACAGTACTGATGTTCGGTCATAATGATGGTATAACAGCCGTACCTTTGGGGTGTTCAGGAGTTTTGGGCCCTTGGGCCGAAGGGCCCATTCCATGGAATTTCATACAATAGTAAAGCTATCTCCTCCCACAAGCTTTGATTGATTTTCTTTGAAATTACATGTAATGTTCCTAAGGTAGGGGGCCATACGGGGTTCAGGGATTTGGGGCTGAAGGCCCGGTTTGGGCACTAGGACCCATTTTATGAAAATCTTGTATCTCCTACAAATGTTGTTGCACAGTGCTGATGTTCGGTCATAATGATGGTCTAACAGCTGTACATTCAGGGTCCGTTCAGGAACTTTCGGCCCAAGGTCTCACTCGCGCCCAAAGGCTCATTTTATGGATATTCATGCGATGGTACTTGAAATGCATCTCTTCCCACAAGCTTCGATTGGCTTTCTTTGAAGATACAGTTATGATCCATATGTAGAGGGCCATTGGGGTGGTCAGGAATTCTGGGCCGAGTGCCTGATTTGGCCCTAGGGCCCATTATATAAAAAGAACGCAAAATCTCGTATATATCACCTTCAAATTGTGTTGCACAGTGGAGATGTTTGTCCATAATGGGGGTCTAACAGCCGTTCCTTCGGGTTGTTCAGGATTTTTTGGCCCAAGATCTCACTTGAGCCAGAGGGCCAATTTCATGGAATTTCACACAATTGTACTCGAAATGCTTCTCC
The DNA here is from genome assembly GCA_032360705.1 of Eupentacta quinquesemita. Classification (NCBI taxonomy): domain Eukaryota; kingdom Metazoa; phylum Echinodermata; class Holothuroidea; order Dendrochirotida; family Sclerodactylidae; genus Eupentacta; species Eupentacta quinquesemita. The sequence goes on from JAUOBX010204879.1 coordinate 5,574, forward strand.
TCTTACGAGCTTCAATTCATTCTCTTTGTAGTTACTTGTAATGGTCTTTAGGTAGAGGTCCGTTAGGGCTATTTGGGAATTTTGGGCCCATGCCCCCTAGTTTGGGCCTAGGACCCATCATATGAAATACCTAACAATATTGTATCTCCCTAATTGTTTGTTTCACATTGCTGATGTTTGGTCATAATGCTGGTTGGTATATAGCCGTACCTTCAGAGTTCCCATGGATTTAGGACCCAAGGCCCAGTGTGGGCTCTAGGGCCAATCATGTGAAATCACGCAAAATACTTCTCCTACTACAAATTTTGGTGCACAGTGCTGATGATCGGTCATAGTGATGTGTAATAGTCAGTTTTTCTAATTTCTGGCCCAAGGCCCTATGTGGGCCCTAGAGCCCATCATGTGAAAACAGGCGAATGCTTCTCCTACAACAATCGATGGATAACCATTAAACTTGGTGACAATGATGAACAAGTCATGGCCCATCAGGATTAAGGAATTCTGGGCCTGGGGCCCAGTGTTGGCCCGGGGGCTCATCATGGAAGTCCCGCAAAAGGCTTCCCATACACATCTTGGTGCACAGTGCTGATGATCTGTCATGATGATGATGTGATAGGCATACTCTTAAGGTATCCAGGATTTTTTTGTCGTAGGTCCCACTAGGGCCCTATGGCCCATTTTATCAGTCCACACATAATGGGGCTCGAAATGCATTTTCTTTAGCGTTACATGTAATGGTCTGTAAGAAATCCTAATGCTGATCAGTCGTGACGTCACAAATTATTGCGCAAACAGGTTTCCCGTCAATTTTTCGGTGAGAGTGGTTATACTTCAAACGCCAATAACTCGACATAGGAATATCGGATGGAGACGGGGTTTAGACCGATATATTTAGTTCTGCATTCTCTACAATGTCATCCATAATGTTCCCGAGCCTGCAGTATCCCTTCAACTAGCTCTTCAAATTGGACGATATATACACATACCAATATTTATAAATGTGTTAAAGGCATTCCGCAGGCTCGAATAAACTCATCCTGTAGCTCAGACAAAAAAAAATACATTGCACAAGATGTACGCTATCCCATCATGCATTGCTTCACCTGAACTACCCCGCGAATTGCCTTTGTTTTTCTTGAAATGTAAACATTATTTTTTCGACGAAGGAACATATTCTCTTCCCCCAAACTTGCTGTGGTGAGTTATTATGTTACACAGTTCAGGAAACCTAGGAATGTTGAGTTCTCAAGCACAATAAAAACAATGGAAAACATAAGAAATCTTAAGTGTTGTTCAGGTGTGACGTCACAAATTATTGCGCAATCAGGTTTTCCCAATTTTCTGGTGAAAGTGGTGTAACTTCAAACGCCAATTACTCGGCACAGGAATATCGGATTGGGATGGGGTTTGACACTCATGATGTACTGAAGCCTGCGGTATATCTTCAAAATCGTGGAAAACTCGAATTTAAACGATAAAACTTTGAAATGTCGCGGAAGCCGTCATGACTGCAACCTTACATTATTATTATTATCATTAGTATTACTACTACTACTAAACATAGTCGTTTGTCTGATTTCTGGTGTAAGCAAAGTTGAGCAACTCCCTCGAGCACTCATTCCTGAAAGCTATAATTATTAGTTCACTGTCTATCAGAGCGTCTAGGTCCAACATCCTGATAGTCAATGAGTGCATCGTACAGTCAGATGGGTAGCAGACGCCGAAATGCGATGTTACCGCATTCAATTGTGCTAACTCTTCCGAAATATTGCCCGCACCCAGGGCGAAGAAAAAGCAGAAAACAAACAAATGGTGTCGGTTTAGAGAGAATATTGCCACATTTTGACCAAATCAGCATTTTACTCGGTGGACGAAAAAAATCACGTCGAGTGGAAATCGTCTGCTAATGTCAAGCCCCTCCAGGCTGAAAAGTATCAATCGGTGGAGGTATGGTAATTTGAAAGGGCCACTGTTGCTACACTTCTCGGACCGGTATGTTACACTTGACCAATGATGGAGCCATCCTGACGGAAGAACTAGACAACCGCCGGCGGGTGAACCGCCAACATGTAATATCCCCACATTTGCACAATCAGTGAGAGACGGATCATGCCAATTCGACATTTGGTGACCTCGAAATGACCTTCATGTTTTTTTTAACCAAGTGAAGGCCACATTCACCAAGTCTCTTCCAAATTCGAGACAGTTAGGGAACTGCATAAATCATGCAAATTTGACCTCCGGTGACCTCGAGATTACCGCCATGTTCTTCGAGACCAAATGTAGTTCACATCCACCAAGTTTTGTGTCAATCGGACAGACTTGGTATTTTCGCATAGAACTGGTAAAATATAGGTCAGCAGTCGTGTAACAATGCCCAGTTTCAAACCCATCCGACATTTGTCCGGGGCGGACCTGTGTGCCAAGTCTCGAATCAATCGGACATTGTGTTGGAGAGTTAATGCGTTAACACGAAAATCGTCCCTCGGCGGCGGAGACGGCGGCGGCAGACACGACGAAGGTAAACCCATAATATCCCCGATGTGGGGATATAATAATGGAGGTCTGTGGTAAAGAAAGTCACTCACCGTGACCAGTACAACCCTGAGTTCCATGGGCGTCGATCCTGGTGGAGGGGCGAGAGGGCCCTGGGGGGGGGGGGGGCGGCGGGGCCAGGGCCCCCCCCCCCCCCCCCCCCCACTCTTTGGAAACACACCTATCGACTTTGAATTTGTAAACAGTAAACGTATGATGGAATTGCCCATGTCTCACCACTTTTGAGTGAAGATCAATGCTATTACTGAGAGCTATTGCCTATGTCACACCACTTTGGAGTGAAGATCAACGCTATTACTGAGGGCTATTCATCCAAATGGACCCGGACACAAATTGCATGCCTGGTGCGTACTTGGAATGTTTCCGACTATCGTAGAATTGCCGAAAAAGCAAACAAAAGGGTGCAGAATCAAGAATTGCCTACTACTGCCAGGTACTGGCAATGACGATCTTTCTTTTCACGCATAACATCACGTCTTCTGATTGGCTGAGGGAACGTAATATACAGAATTACAGAAAATCTGCGACACAATAAAAAGAAGAACTGACGAGCGGGTTGTTGACTTCACATTCTGCGTGTAGGGACATCGACTGACCTTCCTAGATCAAGACGTACTCTCGCAACCATCAGAGGCTCGAGTAACACGAACTCAGAGGTAAGATTGGATTCCGTCAGCTGTTTTTTTATCGATTTCAGTGTGTTATGTGGTTTAGTGGTTGGACTGCTACAGATACAACAAAGTACAACTAGACTACAGTATCATAACAATTCGCGCAATTTGGGTCGTGCATTCTTCCAGCTAACGATATAAATTAGCAATACTGACCGCATCTTGAACATGGCTCCTCCATAATATCCTCAATACCTATAGACCACCGTTTATACACTCTGAGAACATTGTTCAGCAATTAAACACTTCCCCGAACACTTGTTAACTCTCCTTCTGATAGAAATAAATACATAATAATTGAGATTTCGACGTATTGTGTTCAATTTCTGAGCATATTGCGGAATTGGAAAGAAAGAGACCAAGAGGTAAGATGAATATGTAGGCTACATGCTAAACATTCAGGCTGTTCAGAGTTACGAGTGTTACTGTGACGTTGAGTTCTTCAGACATCTCACTGATTTGTATTATAGGCTTACGGCCTACAGTAGCTTCTCAGTTAACTGGTGGACTGGTAACTGTTGCACCCTCGGGCAGACGATTTTTAGTGATTTTTATGTTGTGTGATTGTTGTGCTGCGCGACAACATGCAAAACAGCTAAAACCATGTGATAATCCGACATATTCTACCTTCGTTTATAAGAAACGTTATGCCCTTATAGTTATAGTTAGAGTTGACTTTGGAAGAAAATGATCTTTCGGCATATTGGCTTCGGATTGGACATGTAAATTATGTATAAGAGCCCTCCGGCATACTGTCTGCAAGTGCAGTGGTGGTCAATTTTCGTCAGGTAATAGTCACATATGTTTATCATTCTTTCATTTTATGTTAATAACTGTTCTCACACCAATCGGCTGATAGACGAGAATATAGGCCTACTAGAATAACTGGAGTCAAGGCTTACACCACTAATTATCGATACTCGGGTCGTATAAAGCGCTGTGGTGGTTGATTTTATTGACGGGTTGAGAATAGTGGGTCCTTATCCAAATCAGTGCAATGCAATTGTAACTGTTCTTTGTATGAAGTGATTCGACTGTGGCTTGATTTATTCAGATCACACTGTCGCACCGCTTCGATGCGCAACTTGCCAACCAGTGGAGCTTTGTATGCCTATACATGCAAACCTAGCGTTGCTACTCGTCGTTTCTTTCAGACTAGTGACGTAGTGGAGGATATAGATATATTTCCAAAATATTGTGGTACGTACTTGGGGCTCTCATAATTATATTCCAGCGACACATGAAGTTCCCATTGATACTGTACCCTGACTGGTTCCGTGCCGTATCCGCCGTCGCTGGAAATATCGAGCGTTAGCGCAATAATTACTCAACACTTCGTTCAATGGATCAGGAATTTGGTAGCCTACATATGTCAACCCTGGTAAAATATTGGATGGTTTTGAAAGCGGGCGTCTCAGCCCCTATGAAATTGCTGCCCTATATTTCGCAGGTTCTATGCGACATTATCATTTTCTTTCAATTTAACGCGAAGCTTGATAAGTGTGGATTTAGGTTTATCTCGAAAAACATGGCGGTCACCCTTATAAATAAAAGTTTTATAGAATTCTATAGAAAAGGTCACTTTCTATGAATTGCGCCAATAGTTTTCTATAAAAATTATGGTTTCTATAGACTTCTATAAGAACATTTCTTATAGAGAATAATACATGTTGTAATGAATAGTCACTCTGTAGAAATCTAAAGAGTCATTTCCTTGGAACTCTATAGAACATTTTTGTTCCATGAAATTGTAATGTTCTATAGAGGCTCTATTGAGAGTCCATTGAGTTCTATAGAATCTCTATAGAAATATTTTGAGGGTTGCCATATGGTTACTCATAAAATGGACGATGTTTCCATCAAACCTCAAATCATTCATGATCACAATTCTAGGACCTAATTATTGAAACTTACAGGCTAATCTGCCAAATTTTACTTCATTGTACAGCATTCGAATGTATTCTCTCGTTCACCCATTATTCTGAATGTTTTTCAGTGTGATCCCTTGAAATACAAATAGTATAACTTGAGATTTGGAAATCTTGACAATCCTAATTCAAATTTCAAATGCAGCATGGCAGTTAAACTGCTTGGAGACTCCTCAATCAGAATTGGTCCCAGTATTTAGGCATCCTTAACATATGTGAGTATTAATTCAGCATTAGGCATACTTTATAGTTTTATGTTTTTCAATAGAGACTATGGGTATTTAATCTGGTAGTTTCCAATCTATGATCGATTATTAGGTCTAACATATTTAGAAATCTTTAGAAATTCTTGAGAGATTCTTCAGAAATTATTCAGAAATTCTATAGCATATTTTATACTAATTCTTCAGAGATTCTTCAGAGATTCTTCAGAGATTCTTTATAAATTATTTAGAAATTCTTTAGAGTTTCTTTAGAGTTTCTTTAGAATATTGTATAGATTTTCTCTAGAAAATTCTTTACAGTTTCTTGAGAATATTGTATAGATTTTTTAGAGTTCCTATAGACTAACTCTATAGAAAATCCTGTAGAGTTTCTATGGATTTTTTTCAAAAGAATTCTGTATAACTTTTTTGTGAGGGCATCTCTAGGTCACTGAAGGCCAAATTTGCGTTATTTATTAAATTTCCTCCAACGTTGTAAGAATTGAGCCAAACTCAATGGATGTTGATTATTAATGGTCCTGAACTACATGAAATTTGAAGTGCCTGGTGGGGGGCTAAAACAACGGGGCTAATCAAACCACCAGGGTGGTCTAGGATAAAAAGGAATTGAGCGCAATAGGTACAGCTAGTGCAGTTGCCGCTACACCAAAGTAAATTGGACGCTGAGGGCTTTAGCCTTCATATATCTAGTCTAAAAATAAGAAGTCTAACAAGGCGATTGCTGAAAAGTGTCTCGCCTTGTTGCGCGATCAGTGGTCCTCACGTGGAAAACTCGAAATTATTATTCGATTTCGCACTGATTCACTATACAGTGTCATGCTGAACGTTTCATTTGGAGGAAGACTATTTGGTAATTGGAGCTCATTTCATTAGTGAGCTCTGATGACATCGGGATGACTAAATTTTTCGCCACTCTCAATATGTTCACA
>JAUOBX010204990.1:0-11880 GCA_032360705.1 Eupentacta quinquesemita
GATTCTAACAAGTATTGACCAGTATATCACAAGTCACTTTTTCAAGCACAACCAGGATTCAAATAAATCCATTTTTCTGCGTTGAACCGTCATCCATTCTCCGTTTGTACCAACATGAAATAGCTGGCCTGAGACCAGCTGAAGAAACTCTGAAGGTAATAATCGGTGCTGCTTCCTCCTATAAACAACTAAAAAAACATGCTAAGATTGAGCGGCTGTCAATCAAGCACATCCTGTTTGTTCCGCAATAGCGATTAGCTATTAAGCAGAGTTCAAATTTGGCACCTCAATCCTCAGTGTTGCAACGAGTTGTGACTTGGGTCACATTTCTTCCAAACTGAGTTGACTCGCGTCCCAGAAGATTTCCTCATACAAATAGCACAGTGACTCAACTTGGGAACTGATTCGAGTCACACAAAAAAAGAAAATACACTTGACTTATCTTACAACACTGTTAAAGACCGAGAAAAACACTGCAGGTTGTCTTATAAATCAAATTGGTTAAAAGAGGATATAACAAAACAGTTTTGAGAAACACCCCAAGTTTGGTCGCCCTATTGAGCTATTACAGTTTGATTCTGAGGAATTTTACCCTGATAAGCTTGTGACAGACAGACGACAGAACGGTGCGAGCAAATAGGTTAATGGTGATGGAAAAAATTATTATGGTCTAACTGTATGAGGCTCGATGATGCGTCACGGTGGTAACACTTAACTGAAACCTATTCCTCCTATCTTGTGCCTACCATTCCACGACAATATTTAACTAGAGTTTGACACCCTGATCAGATTAGTTCAACGTCCCTGTTTATGATCCCATTTTGGGTCATCAGGACACTGCTGGGGAGTTACGCTGACTCCCGTTCGATGTGGCCACTGAATGGTGGTCTTGTAAGGCTCTGAACACTATTCAAAAAGCGATGGTGAGATTCGCCGGGGTGCAGTTAAGCCCGACGCCACAACTGCATAAGAGTGCAGCACCCAAGGTTGAAGGCTGAAAGAGTCGCTTATAGACTCTACACCCTAAATACTGAGATTTTGATCCTGATGACAGAAAGATGGAAAGTGGATAACAAAAATGAATGAGTTCATTCTGTCATATACAGTGAACAATTCTGTGAGTTTTCATTAGCTCGCTATAGCCATATGGCTATCGCTACTCGCTACTCCTCCTGCACCTTTTGATCGATAATGATGGAACTTGTTCACGATGATGACTAAGTGGTGGGTCATCCAGGGTGTTAAAAAATGGAAAATCTGCCAAATGCTCCAATCTCCTCCTAAAGTTTGAATCATATTTTCATGAAAGTTGGTCATTATTACTGGGTACTAATGCTACATATAGGGTGTTCAGGGATCCAAGGTCCGAGGTCATATGGTGGGCCATGTGGGCCATTTCGACAAAACTTGTCAAATTCTCATTTATTTGACTTGGCATCTCATAGTTTTTCCTAATCTCATTATTTGACTTTATCTTATTGATAATATTGTTTTGACTTAGGCTAGGCCTAATCTATCTTATTATTTTGAAATCGCATAGGCTAAACCAAATATTCATGGGTAGGGCTTCAGGCACCTCAAATAAGGTATCACGCTATCAATGTCTAATGTTGAACGAAGAGGCAGTCATGAAAATCACATCACGTGTGGCAATTACATATCTCCAGATATGAGAGGATTTTCTTTGGGATGCCAAACTTTTTTTTTCGCGATACAAAACCTAAAAATGCCCGAATAGTGACTACCTAGAGGCAAGGTGAAAATACTAGGAGTATCTTCGGTCCTATGTATTACCCGCATCTGGACAAATGTTCATGGCGTTGCATGAACACAAATTCTGAGCGGAAGGCTGAATATGAAAAAGGACCTTATGAAAGAAATAGGAACAAGCGGGACGTCACTGTGAGCAGACACCAAATTTCAGTTCATCTCACTTTCTTGTACTTGCCCCTCATAGTTCACCCCCAATTCCTGCAGCTCACATGAGTTCAAATGCAGGAAATTGCTCAATTCCATTGATTTACGATGAAGTAGTGATCGTTACCCGTTGTTAAGTACACAATATGTATGTTCGCATGCATGTCTCAATGCTCCCCGGGTTTGATGTTCCCAGGGGTAGGGCTAAATGCTGCCGGGGTTTGATCTTCTAACGGCATGATGTTTCCTGGGTTTAATGTTCTCATGGTTAGATTTATCTATTGTACGCGTGTATACTCTTATGATGTAAGCTCCATATATGAGACCTCCGTTAGTTCTTTGAAATTGATGTTCGATTTGTACAGGTGCTTTGCCACACGTTATAGTTCACAATTCATAGACTACCGGTATGGTACCATATAACTTTGAACACAGCAACTGCATAGTTACTGTTTCGTTACCGTTTACTTCCATTATAGTTCCATTCAACGCCCCATTGAGATCAATGACATGTTTTAAGTGCAGTTGCTAGCAACACCAACACCATGTAAACAAAGACACGCTCTAAAAGTACAATGAAGGGACTGCCAAAAATTGAGACTGATGACAGAATCCGGTTTCCGAGCTCATATGTTCAATTAGGTGGCCTTGTAAAATAGAAAACCCCAAATCGATATCAATATCAAGGAGTTGGACAACGAAATGAAAGGTTGTATTTTTGCTGTTTTATGTTTGTTACAACCAGGGCGCTTTCTCTGACAGGGATTGTAGTCAGGGCGGCGCTAAGGTTTTAGGATAGGGGGCGAAATGAGATTCGACGGAACTATTTTTGTAGTGTGCCATGGGGAAGGGGTCTAAGGGGAGGGGGTCTTCCACAGACGAGAGTAAGCCTGTGCGCAGCGCGCGAACAAATAGCATTGACAACCCACGTATTGATTGAGTTAATGAGGAAATAATGGCGTATGAGGCCTAAAGACTAAAGTTCAAAAGTGTAGAACAGCTGACTGATTTCCAACAGACGAAAATAAGCCTACGCGCGTGGCGCGCGAAAAATTAGCCTAGAATTCATCAGCCTAATGATTGAATTCATGGTAAAATAATGGCCTATGAGACCTAAAATTCATGAGCTTGGAGATGTTCACTGATTTCACACTGCGAAAAGAACTGAGCCTGCGCGCGTAGTGCGCGAAATTGAGCAATAAAATCACACGTATTGAATTCATGGTAAAGTAATGGTCTCTGAGGCCCAAAGTTTATGAGCCTGAAGAAGCTTTCTGATTTCCAACAGACGAGGAGGAAATTTTGCATTGAAAACCCCGGTATTGATGGCCTCATGTAGCAAAGGAGAAGCGTAACATAGTAATATCGAGTGTCAATTGGAAATGGGACAAGGAGCTCATGAGGTGCAGGATAATGCTATATGAGACCCCTAGGAAACCCTCAATCGTGTGGTCATAATTACTTTGTATACTGGCCGGATTATCACTTCAATAACGTCAACTCGCCAGCTCTCCTCTTCCGAATAGCTCGACGGACCATCCCCTTGTTTCTCTTTTTCCGTCTTCTTCGAGTAGTATTATTTCCTTGCTCCCCTCAACTCATTTCCCCTCTCCCTTCTTTTCCTACCCGCGCGCTCCGTATTTTTGTCCGTCTAGAAGTGTGTGGGAGAGTATTAAATACGATGTCCCTCACGTCTGCCACCCCGTAGTTCGACAATCTACTCCCCCACATGCCTCAGTAGTGTAGACTTGTCACAATCAACTGGTGTCTCGCTCAGTCCTCTGACGTTTCGTTCGTGTGTTCTTTCCAACGTTAAGGTAGTACGCCCTCTATTTATACTGCACTGACCTCTGAGATTGAAAACTTTTGGAAAGCAATAGAGTACCGAAGTCGTGACGTCACCTTTCCTAACTACCGGTCCAAACCATGCAACGACGAATTCCACGAAGTCCTGACAACACTGTTAAAGTCAATAGCATAGACGGTACGTACCACAACATCGACGATGGTTTTTGACTTCACAGATGAGCCCAAACCATTATAAATAGTTGGGCAGAAAAGTGGAAAAATCTTTCACTTCCGGACAGAAGCACCAAATTCGGAATGAAGTTACCTCTGGGACCCCTCTTCAAGAAAATAACGATAGCCACGCGAATTTCCAAAATGGCCGCCATTTTCCAAGATGGCGGCCATTTTGCTCGTGAAACACTAAGAGTCATCACAGAACTTTCGTTTTAGGTCCTTTTCAGTCTTTTATCAGGTTTTATACAACAAGGAACTAAAATATCTGTATGATAATTCCACTCGTCCCAATCCTAGGTGATTTTTGTGAGCTACCGAATGAAAGATAGCGAAAAATCATCTGAAAAACAGTATTCCATTAAAAATGTATGAGAGAAGAGTTCTGGGCAATTCACAAACCGGTACACTTGGCAGCCTGGAGCATATCTTCTTTCCATGCTCGTTTTGGTGGGGGGCGTTCATGTTTTGAAGGATCAGGGAGCGGAAGAGCGTGCTACACACACACACACATACATACGTACATCTGCATGGCTGCTTAGATTACTTCTGCCGATCAAGGAATGGAAAACAAACAAATGTTCACATTTTGGAAACCAGATGATCGTGTCTGATTTTGTGATATTTGAATCGTGGAAATCGGCCGGGACAACCACCACCCCCTTACTACTTGCAGACTTCGCCCAAAAAAGTCCTACCATGTGGGCGGATCAATGTCTATCGTACACACATTTTTGAATCTTTACATTCAGCCTTCCCCGTGTTGTCCACAGCACGAGTTACCGGTATGTGCTACATCCACTTTGCTGGTACAGCAACCCTATAAGAGTGTCGACTTCGCAGAATTCATTATTGGTTCCCCTATATTTTCGAAAGCCAAACACATACCCTCCCCCTCTCTCATTCTAGACCGGGCAACGATGGAGGTACCTCTGAGAGACGTACGTCGTCTCCTTACTTTTCTAATACAGTAACGCCTCTTTGGAACCGCTATCCGTCATTCCAATATTCCTCACGCCACCATATAAAGTACTGCTCATCGTTCTTAGATATTTGTTTTCATGACAAGCATGTCAAGAGTTGGGGCTGTGACCTTACCCCATCATCTGCAACTGGACATTGCTCCCACGGTATTCTGATTGGCACCCAAACTTCGTCAGTTGCTCACAGCTCTCCGCTGTGGGAGGCAGATCAGACCGCAAAATCTGCCACTGGTCGCCGTTCCTGATCCATCCCCAGTCAGCAGGACTCTGTGAATCTGGTTGATGACGCAAGGTTTGTCCACACACGCACCCAGCTTGGTAGGAGGCACGCTTCACATTCTGAAGTAGAGCAGCTCTGGTTGGAGAAAATCGCTTCGTATGGACTCGACGCCCGAAAAAACATCTCCAACTCTGCACCATCAACGCCATAAGTCGTACTCGACCTGCCATACATCATGACGACGAACCGCTATAGGACATTCATGTCGATGTCTTGTACCGGAAGCGGCTACTGAGTACTGACTGTGCTGGTTGGAAATACCAGGAACTTTGTCACACACCTCACGTTTGCCATGCGTTCTTTTCCCTCTTCTACGAAATGCTAAAACAACATCGCAACTAGTTCGAGAGCATTAAAAAGAGTAAACCACTGCTATTCTATTGTCCGATTGAGGGGAAAATTTCGTGAACAGGTTTCCACCGCAGGCTCTGACCTTGTCCGAACGAAAGCCAGAGATGTTCTATACCGATCCCCTGGAGTGCTGGCAGGACACTGATCGCGATGACAAGAATATGCAGGGGGCTATTCCACTTATGTCTATAGGATGATTGCTGATCACAATTCATCTTCGTTTGTTGCAACGATGACGCTGAGAAGTCATCATGAACAGGCTCCTGACGAACGGATGCGTTTAGATTTCTCCTAATTGGTAGGTAGAAAATAGATGCGACTTCTTCCAGCTCCTCCATGAATTTTGCCGAACTGGATTTGCTTTTTGTCATGGTGACTGAAGACCAGCTCTGCTAAACTTGCGTCGGAAAGGTTTTCCGTGTCTATGGGAAGAAGACCTTGGCTGCATTCCTCGAAGGGAGTACCTATGTCAGTCTTGGATGACGTCAGAGACCTTGTGTGCCCTATCAAGTATGTCCTCCGGGCTCGTTGGGACTGTTCATGGTGGCTGGCATGTTTGCTAGTTTTCTTAGCCTCAGATGTTGTCCCATAGTTTGCTACCAGTTGGCTGACCCGGCTACAATCCATCATCTCGGAGCGAAGGGTCTTCGGTGATGCCAATCGTCCCATCCGCCTCGATGACTACATGTTCCTGATCGATAGCAAGCCCTGATAACTCACGTCTTGATTTTTGCACAAAAATTTTTCCTCGGTGGAACTCCTGTGCAACCTGTGGATGCTTCTCATCCATATCTCGCAGGTGGATTGTAGCGATCTTGCGTAATTCATGTTGCTGTTTGCAGGGAAATGTGGAATGAGTTGAGCAAGGGTAGAGCGATAGAGAGAGAAGTTGGTTTCTTGTAAGAATCGGGTGAGTAGCAGGATCACTAGCTCCAAGGAGAATATGAGGTGCCAGGAATGGAACTGGGGACTTTTGCACTTGCGTTCATCACACCAAGATTCGAAATTGAGTATGTCGCCGGAACTGTCCACGTTCCCTTCGCAGTATTTGCTGTGAGCCGACTCCAAGAGTTTGCTCGGACGGCACTCTGTGATCTAGTGTACCTGACTTATCTTCGTGAAACTGGCCGTCACTCTGCTGATCCAGATGAGGCCACGCTGGCTTCTCCGAGAGCCGTGGTCTATCCACTGTCTCGAAGAAGGCTTGAGGGCAGCCATCTCAATATGGAGGCCTCCGAACATAACAACGAGTTTGTCCTTATCGTATTTTTCCGGCCACTGCCACTGAATTCCTTTTGCCACTGCATAAACGGTTGGTCTGCAGCGAGAATGTGAACCTGGCTCGGGTTCAGGAAACTGACTACTTCTTTGATCCTGTCCATGACACGTCTCACTGTGGCAACGGACTGCCCGTGATTCCGGAGGAGCAGTAATAATGATGCGATGCTCGCTTCAAATAGCAAACCCCTCTTCGATGATGCACGGTGGAAAGTGGAGAGGGGAGGGGGGGGGGGGGGGGTTATATTTAGCACATGCTAGTAGGGGACAGAGGTTATAACTGATAAGAGCCCTCTCGAGCTGTGCCCAAGTTCGCGTGATCCACAGTCCATATTCTACGTCCATGCTCACGGGAATTCGTGCAAAATTATGCGTTTCTCTCAAAAATTACTGTTGTATTCCTTGTAGTATTCTAAGTGCTACATCGAAATAACGCATTGAATTTCTCTTGTGATGCTTAAGTCGTGTTCCCCGTTGTGGAAAAATAATTATTATTCACTAACATCGTTGAAATTGACCGGAGAACTTTAGTTTCATGTCATGTTATGATATTCAAATGAGTAATAGGGCGGCCATTTTGGAAAATTGCCACTATTTTCGTATTTGCGTCCCTAGACGGACTTCTATCGATCTTTTATCTATTCCCACTGTGAGGAACCTATCATTGAAGTGAGAGATAATCAAAATTGACCAATGAGCTGATAAGAAATGGTACATCCTGGTATTTTATGAACATGTGGCGGCCATCTTGAAAATTAGCCGCCATTTTGCGCGGCTATCGTTATTTCCCAGAAGAGCGACCTTCAAAGTATATTCAGTCCAATTTTGGCGCTTCTGTCCGGAAGTGAACGATTCTGCCAGAAAATTAGACTTTTCTGCCCCACTATTTATGCAATAAATAGAATATGGCGTATTGACCACAAACTGTAGAAAATAAACATTGCAAACCCAAGGTATTATAACGCCATTGCAGTAAATGAGTGTTTAAAAATAATTCCATATCGGGGGATATCGATGGCAGGAAGCCGTAAGAGTCAAGATATTCGTCTCGTCCTTCGCTCGGGACGAAGATGGCCACCCAATGCTTGCCGGGCTGGTCACTCGGGTTTATTTTCGCAACAATTGCGCAGGGCAACGTTGGGGCAAGATGCTGCACTTCTTCCGAGGCGAAGACCCCCTGAAAGTGCTGTTTCACGAAAGGGTCTGAATTCAACACGTGTGTTATCTGGGCAGTATCCATCGCTTAACTGGTGTAGTCGAACACAACCTTACGAGACTTGTCGACTTCAATGATATTGTCCAGTTCGGCGTATACTATGATGTTGGCGGTGTTGACTAATAGGCGAGCGAATTGTAGTTCCATGCGCAAATTATAACTCTTGACGACGTTGAAGTGCACTCCGGATGATAGGTCGGGGGTAAGGTCAAATGCATACAAAGTGTAACCCTTGGGATACTCCTCGCAACTGATGGCGTTTCCTTCGTCTTTAGTCCTTTTATCAGTTCCGGCGAATAGCGTGTTATACATATACGCCCTGATGTAGTTACCGTCCGTAGCCGCAAATGTTAGTTTCAGAGACTTGTAGGGAATCTGCTCCCCGTCTTAATAAATAGCCAGAGAGTTTGCCCTGAACGAACCATTGAACGAACCATTGAACGCCGTGATGCGAGACAACATTTCCTGCTAAATGAATACAATGAAAATGTGGGACGAGAGAATATATACTTGATAACAATATTTTCGACTATTACAATTGAACAAAATTCGTGTGAATGCATATTCAGTCCCGATACACCTTGGACTATATTAGGCGGTAATGTCATGCAAACGGCTGGCTACACCCGAAACCATAATATACCCAGACGCTGAAACGCGTCCCGTGGATATTATAAATATACAGCTCGTGTGATCACTTTCCAACGACAAAGGGTGCCTCCAGGACCGTGGAGTACAAAGTTGACTCTCTTCTAGTGCTATTAAAAGAAAAAAGTTTCAAATTCAAGCTTAATCGAACTAAATACGATAGAAATCAGTCCCCATAGATATGTACACAGACATGTACTGTGAGGTAACGTTGGAAAGAGCTCTGAAATAGAGGTTTCAAATTACGTAAACTGCCGAGAAGCAAGCAGACGAGAGCTGCATGCTACATGGGACGTCTATGGCGTGCCTAGCGTGCCATATATCTATTTGCAACAGATGTAAGCTTGTCTAACATATGTTCGATTTCCTCCAATCAGAATGCGAGAAACTGCACACATTCAAAGAAATCGGACGGATATTCTATGAATATACGTATGTTCGAATTATTAGATCCGTTCGATTTCATCCAATCAAATCGCGTCCAGCTTGTAAACTTAGGATGATGCAGTGTACTAGTACAGTATACTGTAGGCTTGTAGGCAATACACACTTGTGAGAAGGTCCACGTGTTTCATTCATGCAGTATGCGATGCACGGCTTTCCATAAAGCTGTTGAGCCTATACTTGATTTGATACTTGGTACGTGTAGTGTTGTGCTAAGTTTAGCGTGAGTTCGACAGGTTCCGTGGAGGTCGGCGCATTTTCCCCGCCTAGCGCCCTCCCCGGAGACCGTTCGCCTCGCGCGTTGGAAGTGGGTGCGGGGCCGAGCGGGTGGAGGGTTCGCCTCTGTCCCATCTCACGCCCACCAGCCTCTCAGCCGCGCAAGCGAATGAGGACCCGTTTTCGGCCGTGACAGATGCAGAAGTTAACCCCGGCAGTATCCGTGGAAGAGTAGGTGAAATTCCGGCCCCTGAAGATTGGGCGCCCCGCCGCCCGTTCCATACGCGGTGTTCTCTCGCGGAATAGGCGGGAAAGTTATTTGAACGTTTCATTTTCCGTTTGATTCTTACACAAGACGACTGAGAAAGAAGTTACTAATTCCGATCACGGATTATGGTCACTGATGGCGTATTAGGTACTTCTACTTCCAGATGTTGCTACGGGTCCTCCTAGGAAAGTTAGAGTAAATGTTTTTCAGATGTGTCATTAGACACCTTCACCAGCCTATTGATCAAAATAAATTCAAACAAATTCTCCGCTCATTGATGGTAGATTTGGGCAATGTTCTAGAATTCCGATAACATTTAGGATATCAAGTTAGCTCGAGAACTTTGTATACTCACACAACTGCTACAGAATTATGCTAGTGGGATAATAAGAATGGGGATGTTAACATACACATTCAAAACAATCTGACCATAATTTTATTCTGGTTACTAGGGAATTATGTTAAATCGTACTGGTTGCTATGGAAAATGGTAACTGTGGAAACCTACTCAAATTGCTTCAAATGCATGAACACATAACAATCACAAGCTACATATAGCTATAGAGTAGTTGCCATATCATCGGGTTTCTGACAACCTATACATATGCTGGAATCTATGAAAAATGTGTTGCTTAGCAACCATTGTTAGGCATCATAAATTTCGAATGGGTAGCCTTGTAAATGTCTGTGATGTTGTTCTGGATACTTGTGCCAAGTTCCATGCTTTTAACATGCTCTGAGCAAATTTCACACTAATCACATACACTACTACCTGCATATTGAATCAGGTTATCCTGATCATAGAATGTAAGCTCAGTTATATATCCAGACATGGTGCAACCAGGCTTTCAGCTGGAAGTTGTAAACAACGGAGTACCCTGCGCATTTCACTGTTTCGTACTTGCATGTACATCACTATAGATCGACAACGATGAAGGCGTGGTTGCAAGGAGAGGGTTACAATAGTAGATAAGTTGATTGCGTGAAAACCGTATATCTATCCACGGCTATGCAATCAGGCTTCCATTTTTCAAGTGTTTCCAGCTGAGTCGATCAATACATGTGGGATCCGGAACAGATTAGGATGGACTGTAAGTATAAACCGTAACCATTTATTTACAGGCATTCAGGTTCAACATATCATATACTTTTTAATATTGCCTCTTTTTATCGATATAGATCTGCATTTTTTGGAGTGGGGAGTGCTCAACATAAAGTCAAATTTACATGATGACAATCTCTAAACGCCATGATATATCGGTTATTGTACAAGCCTGTTGTAGCTCATCCTAGACTAAGTGAGTTATTGTGATCATATATACATGTGTATATATCTATCTATTGATCTACTCCTCCTACACCCTTCGATCGATGGTCGATGGACGATGTTGAAACTTGTCACAATGGTGATCACCTGATGGGTCATGATGGTCATCTATTGTGTGTTGGAGAATAGGAGATCCAAAGACACTTTCTCATGATTATTTCGAGACATTTGTGAAAATATGGCGGATGCTTTCTCTCCCGGAGTTTGGATTCGATAAACAAGACATGTGATCGTTATCATCTGGTACCAATTCTTCAATTAGGGTGTTCATGGAAATAGGTCACTATTATTGGTACCAATGATTCATACATCCCCAGGCCTCATGAAATGGAGCTTTTTATTCTTGATATATTGAAGAGTAATTTCTCAGCTACTCATCGGTACCTCTCCCGTGGTACTCATCGGTACCTTTTTATGGTAGCGAAATTAGTAAAAACGCTACTGGGCGATGACGTCATCAATTGAAGACAAGAGCTAGATACTATCGCCTATATCTCAACAACTAAACAAGATATGGAGAAATAGATTGCACCATTGTGTTTTTCGCGAGATGTTCTCACCGGACAACCAACTTCGAAGGCAGGTTTCTCCACAACGGTTCACCCGATTTTTACAGAAAAGGTACCGATGCATGTAGCTGATAAATTACTCTATAATATATCGAAAATACAAAGCACCATTTCATGAAAAGTGAATTGTAATCTAGGAGTAAGTTTAGGCGGAATGATTTTCCGGACCATATGAGAAAAAACGCTTCTCTTGAATTCAATGATCTTGGGAGTTGGCAGGCTGGCCAGTGCTATCATTGACTGATGTCATGTAAAGTGTTCATCCAAGTTTGTACTTTAAAGCCCGGTGCCCACTGCCCGATATCTATCCGCCGACTTCTTGCCCGATGCATCGCAGCGACATCGCAGAGGAGTCTGCGGATAG
>JAUOBX010205101.1:331-11880 GCA_032360705.1 Eupentacta quinquesemita
CGCCAACGTCAACTCCAATCCCTAAACTGATCCTGAGAACAATCAATGCTATACAAAATGAACAGGCATTTAGAAGAGCCCTTGTATTCACAGTGTGCTTCTACTGCTATCTGTTGCCTAGCAACCCTCTACTTCACTGGCCATAGTTCACACACTGCTCAAAGGATGCGTGTGCTACCGCATCTTGCTTGCAGTGGTGACAGGTGGAATCTCAGTATTTGCTGTCTTAAGGTCGGATTCCATATGTGCGGATGCTGGATGCGGCAAAACACTTGAACGTCGCTGGCACGCGAACGCAAACATGTAAAGTGCCCGGAAAAGCTGTATTATGGTAACAGCGATGGAAACAGATCCCAATATGGCAAAAATTAATTCGGATAAGATGGAACGCGCATTGTATAAGCAAAATCACGATGCGTACCAATGCGGCATTAATGCCGCATACCGCAAAGGTGTTATATGGGATATCTCTCTCAAAGAGCATTCAAACAACTGTATTTATTCGCTGTAACAAATTTATTGTGTTTGCGCATCATCCTACAGCCTTTTCCCGCCCGAAAACATGATCCTTCTTCACGAAACAGCGATTTCAAAATATATACCACATCCCGCATCCGCACATATGGAATTCAACCTTTAATGGGTTCTGCTGTGGTGCAGTGGACTAGGTGATTATGAGAGGGTTTACAGATTAGATGCAATAAGTCGTGTTGTTGGGCTGTACGCAGTATACCGCAATTGAACTTGGAAAGGAGAACAGATCCGGGAAAGTGTTATGATCCTGCACTTCACTGGTCGTCCGTCAGACGGGAACGCCGAATGGTGGTCCCATGAGCAGGTTGAAATTTATTACATTACACCCCTGCCTCAATATCATCTGTCAGTGAGCACTAGTCAAGGAGAAGGCGAGTCATCGCGAAGGCGAGTCATCGCAAAATCCGCCCTTTCCTCTCTGATGACGCTGCTAAGTCAGTCGCTCATGCTCTCATCACTTCTAGAATTGACACCTGTAACTCCTTTTTGGCTGGCCTCCCTGCGTCCACTCTCAAACCTATTCAGAGGGCTCCTAACATCACTGCCTGTGTTGTTACTCGGTGCCACGCCAGACATACTCACGTCGTGTTCTTTATAAGGTCATGCTCATTTTGTTCAAGGCGTTGAATGGTACCGTTCTTACGTGATGGATTTATTCAATCTTCTCGTTACTAGGCCTGGTTTACGTTCACAGAGTAGACAACTTCTGCATGTACCAAGACAAGAACCCGGGTCGCTTATGGCGACCGGTCTTTTGCGGTATTTGCATGTAGGCAGTTCAACAACTTTGAGCCATTTCAAATCCAACCTCAGGACTCACCTTTTCAATGCTTCCTAATTTTTGTTTTTCGTTTCTTCTTCTGGGTCCTCTGTAAAGCAATTTGAGCCTCAGTGGGGGGAGCGCTATATACAAGCGTTGTATGTATGTAATTTGCCAATTATCGAACCGTTAACATTTTTCTTTTTTCCCAAAATGACTCCTGGTTTGAACCAAGAACACTATGGTTATTGTACGAAATTTCAACCAAGTAAGACCAAGCATTTCGGACTTATTGCTGTCAACAAGGTTTTTAGAGCTGTGGCCACTGATGACCTACCTCAGATGACCTTTGACCTGACCTCAAAACGATGGGGATCATGTACTCATTTTAGAGTACTCACATACTAAGTATGAGCTTGATCCATCCAAGTGGGAGCGAGTTATTGTGTTAACAAACTGAAATTCGCCAAAATATATTTTTTTCTTTAATTTTCTATATTTCTCCAAATCACCCCGGTTCACACCAAAAACAGTAGGGTTCTTGCACTTCCCATAATAATGCTGCATACCAAATTTCGACTCGGTCGGACCAATCAATCTGGTCCTATGCTGTTAACGATATGTCCAGAGCTGTGACACCTGGTGACCTCATGTGCCCTTTGACCTGACCCCGAACCAATAGGGACCATGAACTCATTATTGGGAATACACATACCAAGTATGAGCTTGATCCATCCAGGTGAGGTCGAGTTATAACAAGCCAGGCGCCACACACACACACACACTTGAACACACGGGGGCGCGCACACGCACAAACACACATACTGCCATGGCTGCATAGATTCCTTCGACTTCGGAGGAATATAAAACAACTGTTCCATTTCTGTTCGCTGAACTGTTTTCGATATGAAAAAGAACAAATATTATTCTGACTCTTACAACCAAGAAGTTCACAAGTTTAGGCGTGGTCCTCCTAAAGGCCGAAAATTATGATTTGATTCGATTTGAATGTTACCGGTTCGGGAAGCTACCGAAAGCGCACTAAGGAACCCTGATTGCGTTCATTGTCGGTGAGCACCAGCGAAAACTCGCCTTCATTCATCGACTAGTGCTCAGAATATATCGAGGCAGATGTGTACTGTCACCAACCAACCTTCTCCCGGGATAGCTATTTTACGTCGAAGGACGACCAGCAAACTCCAGGATCTATCCTGTGTTGACTTCAGATGAACTCTGACCCCAAACAATAGGGATCATGTACTCCTCATGGGGAACACACATTCTAAGTATCAGCTCGATCCATTCGAGTGGGGTTGAGTTATTGTTTTAACAAGCCAGGCGTCACACACCCACACACACATACCTACACACAAACATACTGTCATGAATGTGGAGATTCCTTCGACTTTGTCAACGAATACAAAATAGGCGGTAGGCGTAGCGGCCATTTTGAAAGTGTAAAAGACGTTTAAAATGATCGCCAATCGCGTAGGGAAATATTCATATCTCTTTGTGAGAATAGAATAAGTTTTAGTAGCCACTAAAACGTGTGTAAAACCAACAGACCCAGTAGTACCGTAATGATTTATCACCATTAACAACTATTTTAATTTCTCATATACGGCGACCGTTCTAAATTATCCTCTCTTTGAATGTAGTGACTATATAGTTCATTTTGATGGACAATCCAACTGTCGCAATACTAACGAACACAGTGATAATTTGTTCGATACTATTGCATAGAGTGGTCATTCTGGAATGAAAAAAGCCGCCATTTCAATGTGGAAATCACATAGAACTAGTTATATGGGAAATCATTATATCTCTTTGTGTTTAGTGGCTGTAGGACGGGCTATATTGCCCATTGTTTCAACGGGATGGCCCTGATACCAACAAGCCAACTCAACGGCAATACCAATGTTTTGATCACCTCTGGAAATGGTGGCCATTTGAAGTCCAAGATGGCCAGCATCTTTGTACGGGAAGGATCATAATGCTCCGATATAGAGAAGTGGCTATGGAATTTATCTTGGTAGTCGATCCAACAGCCGCAATACCAACATAACAAATCAATGTCTCCTTCACTATTACAAAGTGTGGCCATTTAGTAATGACAGATCGTACTACTCAAGACATAACGGATATGTCTTCCGTACCTAAAGTACATTGTCTGCCACATTATCTTATCACCCCTACAACTCGCCATTGATTAAACTGCAATGCATGACTTCAAATCTTGGTGCACCAAGTCGAGTAGTCCCACGAAGCAGAAGAATGCCATACCGAAGCTCATACTCAGACGCCACGGAGCCACTGCCTGTAAACAAGTCCATATGGGTGGTGACATATGTAGAGGTTTGTATGCATACCTCTTTTATCCAAGAAACTAAGTCACCACCAGAACACCAGTAGGCCTACTCTCAGCATATAATATCCCCGACGGCGTTAGAAAAATCCCAACAGGGAACAAAAAACATTAGGCAACATGAAAACTGCTACATTGAGTATAGACAATGCTAGAACCTTACCATGCAGGGCGTATTTAAAAAAAGAGACGTCAGTATTTCAGAACATTATACTATACTTGAGGTGCAGAAATAAGTTTAGTATGAGATTCTTTCATTTATACCTAGTGGAGATCTCGTATACAAGCGAAACCAACCGATATATCAAATCCTAATGAAACTGTTATCACTTCTGGCCACATATCCGCAAAAACCAGGGAAGCAAGCAGGATGTGATCTGCAAAATATGCCCGAACTGATCAGTGCCCGTCGTAGAAGTCGACCTAGGGTTAATAACCGTTTTATCCCGACTTCGAAATCAAATCGAACCCGTATAACCCATCGAACAGTAGAGGTAGTTATCCATGAACGAGCCTTTGTTGGAACACGTACTGTCAGGAGGACCAACACAGTTGACTGAGAAGAAGAAGAAGCGACAACTACTATTCAGTACACTGTAATGTTACCACTATTACATAATTTGGATATTCAGGCTTGGTGACTCTATAGACGAGCTGATAACACCGTTTGTTGTGTTATCCGCTCTTCTAAACAATGGCTGATGAAGTATGACACATCGAAGACACACATACTCAAAGACATATAATAACATGTACATTTCTAGTAAATATAATTTATGAATTTCCCATACGTCCCTTCAACATGCCTTCGACCAATCAGGATGCCTCCATCAGTCCATACGCCCTGTTAGAATCATGATTACACGTATATGAGATGCCCCCGAGTCGGTCTTTGAATAGGCACTGCAACTTTGTGCAGTATGGAAGTGAATAGACGAAATTGCATTTTCTTCCTGAATAGTGTCCAGAGCTCAATAGGGTATGTGTTATATTATCACAGAAAATGTAAAACTATGATGTTCGCAAAGGATCAATTATCTCTTCGGCAACGAGTATACGTCTTGTATGTATGGTTGCATTACCAATTCACCAATGTCGTTATTCAAGAACAAACCTGTATGGCAGAACGGTCCCGTGTACCCTGAAGCACAGTCGCAACGATTCGGGGTTGCGAAATTACATGAACCGCCGTTGGAACACGGGTTCCCAGTATAGCAGTTGACTGAAAAAAAGATAACCCTCGGAAGATGTCAATAACATAACAGTATACATGAAGACTGAATGTATTTACATTATGCGTAGTATTCTACAAAATACAGTACCGGTATGTGATGACGTGAAAGAATGTCTGGAATTATCATGGCCACACGTTTTCGATTCACCGATTCTCGTCGGGGGTCTATGCAGGCATGTGGTATGCCTGTGTGTATCTCTGTGTGTGTGTGTGTGTACTGTGCATCTGTGAGCATCGTTCTCGGCTGTGAATATGATAACCTAACCCCAACTGGATAAAGTATACCTACAATATTTGGTATGCGTGTTCCTAATAATAAGGATATCATATTTATTGTTCTGAACCGGATCGAAGGTCAACCTTTGACTCAATGAGCCAGAAAGCCGAAGGCCTAATGATTTCTTGACTGCATTGATTTCCGATGGCCTCAACAATAGGGATCAAGTATTTTATTCCATGGGAAACCCACAACACAATAGTGTTCGTGTAATTGCCTGCTAGGACCAAGCATCATAACTGATGCTATCAATAAGAATTTCGGACTCTGACCTCTGTTGACCTCGGATGACCCCTGATCTGACTCTAAAACAATAGGTATCATGAACTCTTCCTAGGGAACACACATCCGAAATGTGACCTCAGATGACTTCTGACCGGACCCCTAAACAATAGGAATCATGTACTCATAATGGGGATCACACATGCCAAGTATAAACTCCATCCATGCTCCCCCAGAGTGATTCTCGGACCATACCAAAAACATTGGGGTTCTTGTACTCATAACAAAGCTGCATACCAAATTTCAGCCTCATCAGACCAAGTATTTTAGACTTATGTTGTTAACAAGGTTTTCGGAGTTGTGACCTCTGGGTGACCTCGGATGACCTTTGACCCCGAAACTATAGGAATAATGTACTTATTATGGGGAACCCACATACAATGTATGAGCTTCATCCATCCAAGAGGGGTTGAGTTATGGTGTTACAGGCTGAAATTTGCCAAAATATCAATTTTGCTTCAATATCCTATTTTCCAAAAATGACCCCTGGTCTACACCAAGAACAAGAGTGTCCCTCTACTGCTCATAGCAAAGCGGCATGCCACATTTCAGCCTGATCGGACCGAGCATTATAGACTTATGCTGTTAACAAAATTGTCAGACTTTGACCTGTGTTGACTTCAGATGACCTCTGACCTGACCTGAAAACAATAGGGGTCATGTACTTCTCATGGGGAACACACATTCTAAGTATCAGCTTGATCCATCCAAGTGTGGTTGAGTTATTGTGTTAACAAGCCAGACGTCACATACATATACGCACATACCTACACACATACATACTGTCATGACTGCAGAGATTCCTTCGACTTCGTCAAGGAATACAAAAAAGGTGGTCGTCCTGGCGGCCAATTTGATAGTTCAAAAT
Organism: Eupentacta quinquesemita; assembly: GCA_032360705.1. Taxonomy (NCBI): domain Eukaryota; kingdom Metazoa; phylum Echinodermata; class Holothuroidea; order Dendrochirotida; family Sclerodactylidae; genus Eupentacta; species Eupentacta quinquesemita. Next base: position 6,652 of record JAUOBX010205101.1, read on the forward strand.
GATGTTTGAAATGATCGCTAATCGCGTAGGGAAATATTCATATCTCTTTGTGAGAATAGAATACGTTTTAGTAGCCACTAAAACGCGTTTAATACCAACAGACCCAGTAGTACCGTAATGATTTATCACCATCAACAACTATTTTAATTTCTCATATACGGCGACCGGTCTATCCTCTCTTTGAATGTAGTGACTATATAGTTTATTTTGGTGGTCAATCCAACTGTCGCGATACCAACGAACACAGTGATAATGTTTTCGATAGTATTGCATAGAGTGGTCATTCTGGAATCAAAAGTAGCCGCCATTTCAATGTGGAAATCCCCTAGAACTAGTTCTATGGGAAATCATCATATCTCTCTGTGTTTAGTGGCTGTATGACGGGCTATAATGCCTATTGTTCCAACGGAATGGCTCTGAGATCAACAAGCCAACTCAACGGCAATTCCAATGTTTTGATCACCTCTGGAAATAGTGGCCATAGTTCAAGATGGCCGGCATCTTTGTACGGAAAGGTTCACAATGCTCCGAATATAGAGAAGTAGCTATGGAATTTATCTTGGTAGTCGATCCAACAGCCGCAATACCAACATAACAAATCAATGTCTCCTTCACTATTACAAAGTGTGGCCATTTTGAAATCCGAAATGACCGCCATTTCAGTCCAATCTAGAAATTCTGAAATCTTCATTCATCCCATTCAGGTGCTGAATAATGTGGAAGCTAAAATGTACCCATGCTCCCCCACCTCATCCTAAGCAGCAGGGAAAGATTAATATGCTCTACCAGCATACGTTTGTCGCCCTCAGTACTGATTTAGGGTTCCACAAGAAAAGCCTCTCTGCTCACGGAGTTAAATGCCTTTAAGAGTCGAAGTAAGGCTACAGGAAAGATGAAACCCACGCAATAACTTAGAAAGGTCACAGATAGGCTGAGATAGCCAAGAGGCGATCGAACTACACTTGCTTCGGAGTGGAACACGATGCGCTGACACCCGATCATCCTACGCCTCAATCATGTTTGAGAAAACCATAGCAAAGACTGTACCCGATAGAAGCATCACATTTCTCCTAAAAATGTATTCAGAATGACATGGAGCTCCGAACCGAACGAAACGGAACGAGCGACAGCCTGACATACATGATCCCCGGAAGCCCACCATTCCGATGCTCCAATGCCACTCGAGTTGGTTCAATTGGTTCAACCAGGGGCCCAACGGTATTCACCTTATACGTGCTTGGGGTTCATACCAGTACGAACCCTCGATGTACCCGGCCCAGTGGCCCTTACATTGGATTGATCAGACTCCGTACATTGATATTGACAACCCTAAAGTGACACGGAAGCCGAGTTACAGATAGAGTCCCCATTAGGCTGCCAGGTGCGACCCTATTTCAGCGCATTGCCTTCATTGTCATACACCAAATTCTAGTCGAGCCAGGCGAATCAGATGGATAATATCTCCAGAAAGTGCCTCGTACCTTGGAGAGAATTAACGTACAGCTGGTTACTGGAAATTCTTGGTTACACGATCATTGGAACACTGGGATCATGCACCAACAACAGCAATTAGGGTCATGTAACTGGGGAAGTCGAGAGACCTGAGGTTGTCACGGATATCGGTTACTTGAGGACCAACATATGACTCATAACTATCCCCCAGCAGTAGTATCCCTTGAAGTTCCCTAAAATGACCTTTGCAACATAAGGAAGAATAGTATCACACACAGAGCTGAATTGGGTATAGAATGCCTCAGTATACAGTCATTGACTGATGACGCTACCTGTGAAAACCAAGAGAATATGACCCAATACTAGAAGGTCTCTCGATGAGACAGGCAAACATACATTCCCATGGAGCGATGGAACGGTCTCATATTGGACCCGGGCAGAGGGAACTTGATCACCAACACCACAGTGCCGAACACAAGACAACGAACGTCGGGAACATTTCAAATTCCGAAATCGAAGGCCGAGGGGCTTTGCCACGAACCCTTCATATGGTGCATCTTCCTATGTCATTCATCCTTTATCAATACAGGAAAGACAGGAATGTTATATAAATATAACAAACACAAATATCGTATTATTAGGAACAATGATGCCCGAAGCTCTCACGAAAACACCATTACTACTGGGTGTGTGGTTTCAGAGCTATTGAACTTGCCTTCAAAACAATAGACACAGCAGCCCAGCTTAAAATTATACAGTGTAGTGACACACGAAGATATATGATAATCTCTATGTAAAAAGTGGCGACAATGTTTAAATCCAAAATAACTGCCCTTTTCATTAGGGATGAAAACTATACTACTGGGCTTGTTGTTATTGGGGTCATTAGGTTGGCCACTAGAATCTTAGCCACTCTATTCGAATAGGTTATCATCTATTCAGTATAAAATAGCGGCCATCTTGGAATAAGAACGACTACTATTTTTCATGGTGGTAAATTCGTTACTAATAGGTTCGTTGGTATAGCCAATGGATTAATCACCAAAATGCATGCTCTCCAATATATGCAAAGAAAGGTGAATATGTATCTACAAAAATGGCAGCCATTTTCAAAGCACAGAATAGCCGTCGAGACGAGCTTGAATAACAGACACCCTCCATTTTTGAATTACCAAAGAAAGGGCAATGAGATTGCTTTCGGCAGGGCTATCTCTAAAATCCAATTTTGGGACATCGGTACCCCTACTAATTGCACAAATTTTGGTCCCGCATTGTTGCCTGCCATTCCGTGTCAGCTCGAGTAACCGATAGGAAACGCATTGTCACGACATGTTAACGCACTGATACGCACTGGCACATATTTCTTCATGAAGTCATGTCAATCAAGAAAGAAATCACATGCCTCGACATTAAAGGCAAGGTGAGGACTAATTAATCGCTTCGAAACTCGTTGTATCTTTGTGTTATCATCATTAATATGTTAGATCTGAATACGTCACGGAGGAAACCACATGAATATCCCCTTTGAGACAACACAATAATAACTATTTTTTTATTCCTTCTCAAGTGTGAAGTGCAAGTGTTTCTTTCTTCCGAAGTCAATGATTACTTGCATCTATATCTCCCGAAGAATCATGTGAATTGTTTTTCATATAGGATTCGCATTTCTCGTGTGACAGAGTTCTCAGAAAGTCAACTTTACATTGACTTCATAATCTGAGCATCCCCTTAATTTTGCAAATTCATGTTCAGCACTTCCATTGGTTCAAGACTATAGTGCAAATACTATGCACGCCAATGCGGAGACTATTAGTAAACTGTTCGCGATCTATATGAATATACTTGTCGTGCGAGTGCGTGTCATCCAACTGATGGGCACGCACTGGCACGACAAGTTCACGACATGTTCTCGACAAATTATAGAGTATTTTGTCGTGCCAACATCTCGAACCATTGAAAAAAATCTTGACACGCACTTTCGGACCGGCCCGCATTCCCCCACATTGCCCCGACACCGTCACAACACCGTCACGAACTCTTCCCGCATTGGTACGCACTAGTGCGCAAACTATACCGGACTCCAGTGCGTCCCATTGTGGAGAGGGCTTTCCCCCACCACTTTCCAGTACTGAAAGTACTCCTGTAACCTCCACCCTGTTGAACAATAAGGAATCATACAACTACGTGAAAATCCTCAAAACTCCTTATTAGATATGAAAGAAGCAAACTATAAATCAAACCATTCGTGCAGATAGTTCCAGTATATCCGTCTAGACAGTTGCAATAATAGTTCCCATCACTCGCTTGACACGTACCCAGACTTGAGGAGCACCCGTTAGCACCCTCACATATATCTGAGGGAGAGGGAAACAACACGCACTTCATCATACTCTACAAGGAAGCCATGAAAGTTATATAAATAAAACTATGACACAAATATCGTGACATGAACGACAATAGTGCTCGAAGCTCACACGAAGACAGAGCCAAGTGGTAGGAAGGACCAAAGAGAAATCTGATCATTCTAATAATCTCATTTCATTCATACATTTTATTGGACATTCCTAATACATGTTTTGGTTTCCTGCATTCCGATTGTTCAAAGGTCATTCGAAACTCAGTCTCGAATCGCATTCAAAGGTACCATCGCTTACATATTTTCTTTTATTTGTCTGACTGATGTATCGTCTCCACAGCCTCTGTGATGACGCCATCATCGGTGGTGGATGAAATAAATTCGTGTCATTCATACCCACACATTTTTTCCCCTAATAAGGTCGAGCTGTCAAAGCATCATGCCAGGATGGAGGAATCAGAGGCGGGAGTTGCTCTACATCAGTGTAGCTTTTCATTCCTATTCATATCCTTTTCACCTATGCAGTTAAACGATTGTGTGTGTGTGGATGTTACACTTCTCACATGCACGATATATGTAGAACGCAAACATCTTTTTTTGTATAGTTTTCTTATATGGAGAGAATGATCCCTATTGCTTTTGGTGTCAGATCAAATCGTCCAAGGTCAGGAGGGCGGAACTCAAAATGCTCGTCTGCACGATATCTGTAAAACGCAAGCATGTAAGTTCTAATTAGGAACATAGGTCACGTATATGGAGAAAGCGAACCCTATTGTTTTTGGTGCCGGTGAGGGTTCTTCCACGGTAACAGTAGGACTATTCCTATATATCTTGTCATCAGAACATCTGATGAGGACGGCCTAATGGACAATTTTATTCGTCTGGGTACACTGAATCTGGGGACATACTTTTACCTCATTTGACCAATCCGGGCAATTTTCGGGGACCACCAGAGTCCCTATGTTGAGACAATCAATATAATCATATAGTCAGTTACACCACCTTTTTGAAATGCCTATGTCACAATCAGTTATCCCAAGCTATGAATTTGCCTGTGAAAGGTCAAGGCAGCACGAACATTTAAATACAAAATACAAGCTATTCTGTGACTTCATGAGAGTGATTCTCTGAATGTCACGTATCCCCCTCCCCACCGCCCTCCAGCATAGCCATGCCGATACTTCCTGTTGATCAGAATCTCAGAAGGTATTGAAGATTCATGACTTGCCTGTCAGGTAGCACATGACTAGGGGTTGGCACTCTGTGTTTAACAACACTGGATTCTGAACCTGCTCATAAAACAGTTAACGTGCATAGTAGAATTTAATAGTAGTGAGTGGAAAAACATCCACCCAAGCTAGATTATGAGAGTATTGTGGGCGAAGTTAATAGTGCTGCCAAGCGTGATTTCATTAGACTAT
>JAUOBX010205212.1:0-11879 GCA_032360705.1 Eupentacta quinquesemita
AGCTAATGATCAATAAAGATCTTTGACTCCGACTTCGATATTCCGGTTATATGGATAACATGAACTCTTGCAGAGATCTCTATCTATGGATACAACCTCAATTTAATCGACCAGTCATACAAGGCCCCGAAGCTTGTCATTATTTGCAATAGGTGTGCTTTAATGATTCGATGCATCATGTCACGTGTCTTATTATGAAATGGATGAAATGCGACCATACAACTCCTGGGAAGAAAACTAGCTCTGACAATAATTTTGCTGAGCGCATAGGCCCTACATAATTTGAGTGATATCCACTGGACGTTTGGACCATCAGAGCCTTCGTCTGAAACATATGCATTTGCTATTTCGTGTAATTACTGAGTGACATGTCGTCGTTTTTTCGCGTAGTGACGAATACACAAACAGTTGATTTCGAGGAATCGCAACTTGAAGATTTTAGGACTTCGTAATGGCTAAATAAAAGGTTAAGCAACGATACAATCCTTGTAACTGGGGTCGAAGAGTGAGAAAACAAGCTATAATATGCAGTTTATTACGCTTCGGACGATGAAACGTATATATTTTCCATACTATATTATGCTTCGAAGATATTCGTCACTACGTGAAATGCAAAAATACCGATTTCTTTAGATTTGTCACGTATTCGTCAATACGAATTATTCGCTGTTTCCTAACGATAATGCATTTGGCAAAACCATTGTCTTTGCATTGCGTATTGACGAATCCTACATTCGTCACTACGCGAAATGCATGAATGGTTTATTTTAATCACGTGATTACAGAATCGTCACCCGTGCAATATACCGGTACATTCGTCACTACGTGGGGAAAAATATTTGCTGATTCCCAAGCATTTTGCATTTAGCGAAGCCGTTTACTTTGCTTTGGTTTGTTGACGAATCTGACATTCGTCACTACGAGGATCCGTCAGGAGAGTGAAAAAACAATTGATTATCATGTGAGTTCAGGACCCACGCCATCAGATTTTATCACTCGGAATTAGGCGGGATAACTGTCTGACTAAAAATCAGCAATAATGCAGATTCGTCGATACGCCGAAAAGAGACGATGTATCCTGTTAATGATTTCATGAACACTGACACAGCTGCTCTCGCATTCGATGCTCCTCCAGTTAAGTGCTCAATCAGATAACTCACGTGTGCTCGCATTCAAAGTAGATGGTAATGGAATGTTTGTCGCCTGATTTATTGTCATCTATCGTTTGTCTCGACTACTCGTCGATGCATACTAGTTGGTGGAACTGCAAACACGTAATCAACACTTCTAAGATATGGATTCAAAACCCACATCATGGAGAATATCATGTCAAGACGATACACAAGGAAAAACCGAATAGACGAAATCGCAGGGGTACATATTCACCACGAGCCGCGACACCTGATCGTAAACTAGTCGTAAACTGCTCATTAGTAATCACCTTCCTTGGAAGACTGTTCCCAATGATAATACAAAGGCGCTCAAGGATAATCTCATAAAAATCAGGGCTCCATTAAAGTACTCGACTAATGCATGTGGTTGAAGCCATTGCCTCATCTGTGCATGTTGTTATACTATTCGGTGTCGCATGACACGACTATCCGTGTGTGAAAAATGTACGTGTTGATGAATCATGAGCATTATCCCTGTTCGTGTATAGCTTTTTTAATGGGAGGTGGTGTCAGACATGTTACTATGTCTGCCACATTGCGCAGGCCCAAAATAGGCCCGTTGCAAAAACGCTTTCACAGGTCATACTCTGTGAGACGTTCAATCTGCACCAAGCACGAGACCAGTCTGATGAAATTAATTGTGTAAAAGTGTATAGCATTTAGTATATACGCATTCGAACCGGGAACAAGTTTAAAAAATACTGGAAAGGCTGCCAGGCTCGTACGTTAACGACGAATATGTTGAAATATTACCAGGCTTACATCAGTGGCATGCAAGGATATCACGTATGAATATCATGTGATATTTAATACACAATGTCATCAACACAACCGTGAGATGACGAGCGATTACATACAAGCGACCATTAATTGTATAGTAATTTGAAGAAAAAAATGTGTGACTGTGTGACTGTTCTGTATTGGGTAGTCGACGATACGGAATAGTTGTCTACTTGGTATTAAAAACGACTGTTCATGGTTCAATGATTCAAGGGCGGAGGAATCATTACAATCGTCGGTGTTCTATATGCTACTTGCTGATCCGGAAGTACTGTCTACAAAGACATTATGCTATCAAACGACTGTTAACGGATCATTAAGTTCCAATTAACGATGTTACTGTTCGGTGGGCATATCGGTCGTGTGTCGGATGGATTTAGATTCGGACAAACTGTCTACAAAAGCATAATTATACCATATCATACAACGACTGGTTGTGGTATGGTAGTCATGTGATGAAGAATCATTATAGCCATCCGTGTGATGTGAAATTCTTCAGAAATTAAATACACTAGATAGGAGAGCTTTATAGAGGCTCAAGGGGCGAGGTAGTCTGTGTACAATCTACTACTTCTACTGAACATTCCGACTTCTAATGCTCGTGAATACTTGATAGTTACCAACCTCTCTGCCACATACGTGATTTGTAGGAATGCTCCTGGTTCACCGCTACATTCCACGCGATCCATGAAAAAAATTGGGAATGTGCTGATTCGAATCGTTTTGATAACGTGGCGGTGAGTCAGACAGTCCCAACACGCAAATGAGTGTCATTTTCCAAGTTGGTCTGCTATATAAAACACGAATATCTTACCACTACGAAAATACTGTTTTCATCGACTAATATATGGCATTGCGTTAAACTCTGCAGGTTGCCCACACATGTATATCTGAGGTATGTCTACTGAATCATACACATAGGATGTTATTGTTCAGAGCCCGCAGGCAATTCACTATGGCTATCTCGTTTACATCTCTAAGTGGTTTAATGGGTACCCTTCTATATACCAAGGCCGCCCGCAAAAGTGCTATGTAATATGCATATTAATGAAAGTACGTTATTATGGTGGAATGTGCAATCGTATATTTCTTACTCACGAATACATAGGCTAGTAACTGTAAATTGTACAATAATGTGTCCATAGTGAATACTCAATGATCGGATCAGATAACACATATTCATATGTTCAGGCAATAGTGCGTAACACGATTACTTCTTATATTTTTACCACCTCGAATAAATACAATGAATAAATTATATAAATGAAAGAATACTCTGAATATGTAAATAAAATATATGTACTGTATTAACGAATAACTGCTCCAACTCGCATATATGGCCTGTGATTTGTGCATACAAATTAGTCGACTCTGGAGCCGAGCTGAAAATGTGTTATTTTTTATAATACAGATCACCATGCCCTGACTGATTACTCCTCCGGATAGAGGAGCTTGAAGTAAATAAACTACTTCCAATCGACAGAAATTTTGCTAAATCACCAGTAAAATGCCAAAAAAAAAATCAGGATTGCCTGTTTGGACTAACAAGTTTGCCTTCTATTTGCAGGCGAAACCAATCTCAGATGTGTCCAGACTCAGCGGTTGTGCAGTGGACTTGTCTCGTCGGTCAGCTGTACTCAGACAAACTGTTAGTATGTTTACATGCATTGTGCTGTCAACGATTGCCCATTTGTAGTGCAAAAGTGGATACTGCAGTGTTGTAAGCTGTGAATCGTCACTGGGAAACAGAACGGAGTCACCCTCCTTGGGCATGTCTAGACCGTGAGAAGGAAGGGAGTGATTACACACAGGCATTAACTTGCGAATTGCCCGCCCCTCGTTCTGAGCCATCAGGATGGAGACTACTATCACCATGGCCTCAATCACGCAGCTTCGTAACAAATTGCAAATTGATCAAGCATGTGGGAGTTATGAATGTGATAGGAAATGTTTTGTATGACACCAGTTGTAGGTATGTGGGACTTAGGATGACAATTTGGAGTTTGTTAAGAACGTGACTTTAGAGCGATGAGAATCGCAGTATTGCTAACTAGGTGAATGATAAGCCATGTATTCCACCTACGACCATCGTTTGCAATTAGTCTGACCTCGTTGATTGCCCAACTATTACAATCGCGTGATTCAGTTAGATACATCACCGCACCACCTGCAGCTGGGGTTTCTTTATAATGGTTTATGAATAGAGCAGCGCGAACGTGTACCCTCCGGAATACTGCAGACCAGCATCGGTTTGTTACTGTCTTGTTCAAAAGCACGTAGCAAAACAATTATTACTTTCAGTGGTAGACTGATCCCAACATCGAATGCATTTTTAATGTTCGGGGTTGAACTTGTCGCTGCATGAATATTTCGGAAGTTAAGTGTATGAATTACTTATTTTTGAAGATGTTTTCGCCTGGTCGATGATCGGAGCTATACTAATCGGACTGACTTCACTAAGAAGCATATACCCAAATAATCAGTTAACGTCAGCTGTGAATACTTTGTATATGAGATAAGACCATGCCTCGTTGTCAGCTTGGGGTGGAGGTATTTCACCCAGACCACTACGTACAAACCACTATGTATGGACCACTACGTATAGACCACTATGTATGGACCGCTATGTGATGGCCGAGGGACGACCCGCTGAAAGTGTCGTAATGCAAACGAGCAATATACATTCGACATTCATCAAGAATCAAGCACAATCCATTCACAGGAAACTCCATCAATTTCGACCCAAGTTTAAAGCAAGGTAATGTTCGCAAAACCACTTCACACATACACATATCGATCATTTATAGACTGTGTGTACATAACATACAATTATGATACATGATAAATTATACGTCGGAGATATTAGTCCGTATATAGTGAGCTCACATAAAATCAATGATTACCATTGATATCGATCCACGGATGGACTCGTAGTGCTGATCAAGTCGCGTAGTCACGGGGCTTTGTTGAATCGAGTGTTTGTAATGCAGTTGCTATGAACCAACACAACAATTTACTCTGAAGTAACGTAGTTGCACTGCGAATAAACGGTAATGCACAAATCGCTGTTTCGTATAATCGGGCATATTATCGTTTTGATTACTTGCGGACGATAATGATTGCATGTGGTAGCTGTGAGCACCATTGTGATATACTAATGATATATTCTAGTGTCAATTTGATATCAGATTAATCGAGTTATTATTAGTCGTGGAGAAGGCCCAACCACTTCAACATCTGGCAACGCCGACGACGCATCAACACCTGAATCTTTCGAGTCCATTTTCCATTTATTTTGAGTGATTTCACATCTGTTATTTATTCGTTTGTTTGTGATTCGTATTTGTTGGTGTGTTCCCGTGTCGTTTGAAGTCTGTGTCGTGAGTTATTCCTATTTCAGCTAGTATTAAGCCAGTTCTATTTTCCTAGCTAGGCCAACAGTTAGCCTACCGTATCCTAGTGTATAGCGTTTCCAGTAGCCTAGCCTATCCTAGGTTTCCCCCGGTCGGAGATCAATATGTTTATAGAAGGAAGGATTAGATGAGCCAACTTTGGCGTTGAAATCACCGCATATAATCACTTCCTTTCTGTTTAAGGTGCTCATGAGATCTTCAAGATTTTGTTAAAACTGATCAGTCTCGTCAGGATTCTTATTTGTTATTATGGATTTGGGGGGCATAGGCATTAATTATGTGTAGTGGGTGTTTCTTATTATTGTAAGTTCGATAAAAAGTCAACAGAGCACGGCGATTTGAGATGGTTTTGAATGTACATTCGATCCCTAATCGGACGAAAAATCCAACATCATGGTAGCTATTGCTGCGCTCAGCTTTATAGAAATTAGATGGATCCGACCTTGATATCTGTATATCGTCCGGAACTCTCATCTTGGTTTCTTGCACGACAGTGATGTCAAGATTGTATCTTGTACGATACCACCAGCCTGGCACAAGTGTGTAGGCGAGCACCAATGTTTGCTGGCGCAAGAAGGGTACCATGGGGTTTCAGTAATAGGAATATAGGAGCACCAGGAGCAAAAAACCTTTACCAGTACTGCGTGGTATTACATATTATATTAGTAAGCATTAGCGATGATATGTGTGAATAGGCAGATGTAAATAGTTAGTGTAAATATATGGTTTTAAAGGAGTCAGTTATTGCCGTCTGATTTGTGCATTAGTGGCCACGTCCGAGCCCCGCCTCGAAACTGCAAGGTGTGGTTACCCCCGAGGATCTCCGTCTCCCAGAAGAGGCCGATCCGTTACAATATCAATCATTCATAAACTGCCTATACGACTTATATACTGTACCTACATAGATTTCGCGAATGAATCTAATATACAATGAGCTCACTCATTACCTATTATTCCAATGATATTATCGAATTACTGATAGACTCGGATACTAGCTGATCAAGCTGCGTCGGCACGGGACCTGATTGAATCAAGTGTCTGTAATGCAATTGCTCAGAGCCAGTTTTGCTTCGGAGTAATATAATTGCGCTGCGACATGTGTGAATTCTGTATGACGAAGTTTTGTGTGCAGGCTACGGGAGCATGCATCGGTCTTTTAGCCAAAATACTTCGAGGAATTCCATTGAAAATGAATGATTGTTGCATACTATCTGCAGTAAGTTACTGTAGTTATATATTTCAGTGTAAATTTGTCCTTTTGTAAAAACGAAAGAGCTATCAAAATATCAGGTTATTATTAGTTGCCGATGGGGCCTATTACGACACCTTCGATGCTGCATATGATAACTAACTAGAGGAAAACAATTAGGCTAACTGAGCTACCGATGGGATCTCAACTATTTTCATCACCATACAAACACAAAGACGTTCTGGAAACGTTTTGACCATTCTTCCCCGAATGTTCCGAAAACATTATCCGTGGAGTAACGCGAAAGTTGAGAAAATGTTTCGACGAAACATTTTGAAAAGTGCTGGTTTTAGTGGCAAGAAATGTGCGCCGGAATGTGCTGAAGTTATGTTATTGTTGTCAAAGTATGTTATATCATCATTCGTTTCATAGTTTTGCTGTCACTCTTCATTTTGGAATAAAATGAGAATGTTCCGAACATTTTCTCAAAACATTTTTAGAACGGTACGGAAACGTTTTTGTAACATTCATGTTACACCACATACTAAGTTTTACCGAAACATATTATGGAGAACAGTTTCGAAAACGTTTCCTGTTTGCTGGGCACTTCCAATCATTTTCTATAACGTTATAACAATGTGTGATCGTGTGATGTAATATCTCCAATGGAAATATCAATTGCTAGGATATTATAGACATTTTTTAATCAGTTATTCGCATCTCAAAGATCAACAGAGGCCTATATGGTCGGCAATGGCTCTATAATAGGTATATCCGTCACTGCGTCTGGAAACAGAATACTGTACTATTTACTCGTCTTGTACATTTTTGCATTAACGATCAATTTTGCATTAACGACGATTATGATCATTATCAAACTTCCAAAGTGCCTTCTAGTATCACTTGACCTGAATAAAATGGAAGAGCACGTGAATGGACTGATTGGAGTAGATGGCATAGCATAGATCGTTGTATGCAGTCAATATACACGTATACGTTTTTGAGTAGGAGGTCGACTAACGAAAGCAGAAGATTATATTCTGATAAATGAGTTTACTTGAAACCAGCCCCATGACACTTCCTCCAACTGCGTTAGCCATACACGTGAGTGCTTTCCAATGTTAAAACTAATTTAGGGATTGGATCTCAACTGCCAGACATAAAAAAGTGATGCTTCATGTTATTGTAATAACACGCAGACCCAGTATATCAACATCCGACAATAATATTATTTGATCTAGGTATATGTATCGGTGCCTGGTTCGTATGTAGCCAACTGTAATTCACTTCGAGCGAGAGAACAGTTAATCTAAACCAGATAGTCAGAAATCCTATGTACCAGGGTTATTACCGTAACCCATGTGGGTTAACAATGTTAAATTAGCACTGATATAAACGTTCACTCGAAATAACAGTCTAATAATCAAGTACGGTATATCTCCGTGAAAGAGCTATATATTATACGTTAGCCTAATCAGACTGTCAGACAGAGCATTCTGTATTTCTCGTGTTCACAAAAATGTTAAGCTTTGACCCCGTTGACCTATGACCTGACCACACGAAAAAATTGTATTTTCATTATGGGGAACACAAACCAATTTGACTTGAAGTGGGCCGAGTTACGGCTTTTGTACTCCATAATTATGAGAATGCTACCCAATATCAACCTGATATTTTGAACATTCTGAACGTTCTTTAGAAGTAACATATTTTTCCAGGGTCCAGTAGTAGCAATTGAAAGTTATTATTCTATGGTATTCTGAAATATCGACGACTGTAACGAACAATAATACAGTCATGCAGACCCGTAAATTAAATTGCCGTGCATCGTATCATATATTATGATTCCACAAATTGTACAGAATGACTTTTGTACCTGATAGGCTAGCTAGTACGCGTGTATATATTATACACGCCTGCACATAGCTCCTAACAGTTAACATCAATAATAGTCGTATAATGCGTGGAGAGAATCGTAACTAATGTGCCGTGTTTGTGCGGTTTGTAACGTTGGTGCAAGCGTGACATCACTCTGAGCTGATCAATAACTGCTGTTGGCGTTCCTCCGAATTGAACAATTATTGATGCCATATATTGTACCATCGGACTATATCATAGAGCAACACACTCACAAACTGATCCCAAGTGTGGATATACAACACCCACAGATGTATCATGGTATGCAGGATGTAGAAGATTTCTCCCTGAAAAACGTATTGGCTCCCCTAGACCAACATATATGGTTTGCCTGCTTGGATGTTGCCAATGCTGAGAAGGTCAGTTTGTGCCTCATCAGCCTTTCATTGATGGGTCCCATAAACATATATTGTTTTAGTATGACAGATCGACTTCAGTAGAATTCGAAACCCCACCCTCATAATCCGTTCTGGCGTACTCGTCTGTCAATAATCAGATAACGACATCACCGAGATTGCATACAAACAACACAAATGCGTTTCGGATGCACATTTTTCCGAATATCATCGGTTCACGAATTATGTAAGACTTGCGACGCGTATGCATAATGTATATGTGCGCAGTAAGGTTACATGGGAATGAGGGCAATAATTTGAGCTAATCATAGACTAAACGTCTGGCCTTCTGAATGATTAAATGCACAATCATGAATGTATGAACAGAGTGTCCTTCGGGGAAATGTTGTTCCGGTTTCGGTTAATTATTCAGCGATTTCAGTGTGAATTACGTCACACTATGTGTGGCTCCAACGTCTGATGAAGATAAAAGCCCTGATTAAAGCGTAGCGACGTCGTTAGGTATTTGATATTTCCATTAATTCATAGCCATTCAGGCACAAAGGCAAATTACGCAAATCAAAATATATTATGTTTGATTCAAACTAAATGCTTCCATACTGCAGCATCGTAACAGCTTGGTAATATGCATCTGAACAAGTGTTATACGTGAACTTGCTGATGCACTTAATCAATTAACCTCGTCTCTAGTAGGTAAAGGGGTCTAAACTATGAAACTTGTCCTACTCACTACTATATATTCCAAATGTTTTTTTTCCGCATGTCATTCCACAATTAGGTAGTTGTGACTGTGTGAATATCCGCAATGAGGGGTAGTTAGCCGCATGGGTTGTATATGGCTCATGGAGGGATTTTCCTAATTGTGTCTTACTTTCAGGAACAACATTTAGCAACCAGTGTGAAAAGACATGGAACTGCACTTCTCCAATTAGGGATTTTCCCTTGATCTCGACAGCTTACAATTTTTTCAAAGGTTCAGGAAAGAGTGAAATGTAAAATCTATTAGTCATATTAGTATCGTTCTGAGAAGAGGAGGGAGGGGTGGGGTGCGAATAAACAGCTAATGGCCAATACAGATCTTTGACTCCGAATCTGGATAACATGAACTCTATGATCTCTATCTATGGATACAACCTCAATTTGATCGACAAGGCCTACAAGGCCTAAATGCCCTGAAGTTTCTCATTATCTGCAATAGGTGTGCTATAGTGATTCGATGCATCATCCAAGTCACGTGTCTGATCATGGAATGAATGGAATGCGACCATACAACTTCTGGGAAGAAACCAGTTCTGACAATAAATGTGCTAAGCGCGTAGGCCCTACATATTTTCAAGTGATATCCACTGGACGTTCGGACCATCAGAGCCTTCGTCTGAAACATATGGATTTGCTATTTCGTGTATGTACTAAGTGACATATCGTCGTTTTTTGGCGTAGTGACGAATATGCAAAAAGTTAATTTTGAGGAATTGCAACTTGAATATTTTAGGACTTCGTAATGGCTAAATAAAATGTTACGCAACGATACAAGCCTTGTAACTGGGGTCGGAGAGAAAGAAAACAGACTATAATTTGCAGTTAATTACGTTTTGGACAATGAAACGTATATATCTTCCATATTATATTATAGATTCGTCACGTATTCGTCACTACGAATTATTTGCTGTATCTTAACAATGATGCATCTTGCAAAACCCATGACTTTGCATTGCGTATTGACGGATCCTCGTCACTACGCGCGAGGCATGAATGGTTTATTTTAATCACGTGATTACAGAATCGTCACCCGCGCAATATACCGGAACATTCGTCACCACGTGATACAAATATTTGTTGATTCCCACGCATTTTGCATTTAGCGAAGCCGTTTACTTTGCATTGGGTTTATGACGAATCTGACATTCGTCACTACAAGGATCCGTCAAAAGAGTGAATAAAAAAACGATTAATTATCATGTAAAAATCGTATATTTTTGGAGTTCAGGACCCACGCCATCAGATACTATATCTCGAAATTAGGCAGGTCGATCAACTGTCTAACTCAGAATCAGCGAGAATGCAGATTCGTCAATACGCCGAAAAGGGACGATGTATCCTGCTAATGATTCCATGAACACTGCATGACACAGCTGCTCTCCCCGTCGATGCTCCTACAGTTGAGTGCTCAATTGGATAATTCACGTGTGCTCGCATTCAAAGTAGATAGTAATGGAATGTTTGTCGCCTGATTTATTGACATCTATATCGGTTGTCTCGACTACTCGTCGATGCATACTAGTTGGTGGAATTGCAAACACGTAATCAACATTTCATATACCTAAACACTTCTAAGATATGGATTCAAAACCCACATCATGGAGAATATCATGTCAAGACGATACACAAGGAAAAGCCGAATAGATGAAATCGCAGGGGTTACATACTCACCACGAGCCGCGACACCTGATCGTAAACTAGTCGTAAACTGCTCATTAGTGATCACCTTCCTTGGAAGACTGTTCCCAATGATAATACAAAGGCTCTCATAAAAATCAGGGCTCCATTAATGTACTCGACTAATGCATGTGGTTGAAGCCATTGCCTCATCTGTGCATGTTGTTACTATTCGGTGTCGCGTGGGTTTCGATATACAGACGAACCGCCCGCCGATGCATTTACGGGTATCCTTGAAAAACTGTGCAAATGCTTCGAGTAATTTACGTGTTGACGAATTATTACAATTTCCGGTATTGCTATTTGGTAGGATACGTCAACGACAGCATTTACGAGTGCCATGAAACGACTATCCGTGTGTGAAAAATGTACGTGTTGATGAATCATGAGCATTATCCCTGTTCGTGTATAGCTTTTTTATTGGGAGGTGGTGTCAGACATGTTACTATGTCTGCCACATTGCGCAGGCCAGAAATAGGCCCGTTGCAAAAACACCTCGAAAGCTGAAAGCTTACACAGGTCATACTCTGTGAGACGTTCAGTCTGCACCAAGCACGAGACCAGTCTGATGAAATTAAATAGCTCTACCACATTCCGCATTGTGGCAGCTGCAACA
>JAUOBX010205322.1:0-11879 GCA_032360705.1 Eupentacta quinquesemita
AAGGACCTCATTCGCTATGTGTGTAACCAATTCGATGTGGAATCGCTCATTCCTAACTCGAGATATTCACCCAGCTTTTATTTATCGGAGAGCTATCCGATTTATCGTCCGATTTTTATCTTTTTTTGATATGACGTCACATTAGAATGGAGCTGACTAAGAGCCTTCAGGCTAAAGAAGGGTATTTGGATGTTGTATCAGCCTGTATGAACCTCATGACCGCATTCCTATGTGGTCGGCGGAAAATCGAGAAATCGTGTAACAATCCGATAAAAAAATCGTTATAATGTGACCGGGCCTTCAGGGGAAAACTCCCATTATATTAGTAATACTAGTATACCGGTTCCGCGATAACACGTGTTATTTTTTACCACACAGTATTCGACGCTGGAATAACACTGTTGAAGCCGTAGGCTCAATGCGAAACCATAATAATTACCACATTAAGAGAGAGAGCACAAACTGCCCAATAAAACCACAGAAATGCATTCATGTAAAATTCTAATGTTTCTAAACATGAACATACGTTTATGTAGTCAGTGTAGTAATTAATACCCAGATAACGACGAGTGATTGGAAGTATTGTGGACTTAGTCAGGCTCTTAACAGGAGTGATGCTAGATGAAGCATGTTTTGTGAATGCACCGCACCTCAGGCTACACATTGGCCACCTTATGTCCGCAGATCGCAGTCATTAATTAATGTCAATGTCATGGTCTTCGGCACATTCAGTTCATTTATGCTCACCTCTTGAGTACGTTGTTCTAAAAACGTCAATATACAAACCTCTCGTGTCTTGATTTAGATAAATTAGGGCGGTTCACCCTTGAGTGCACTTACTTTATTTTACTTAATGTAGTTCATTCATTTTGCCATCAAAGTCAAACAGAGCCACCGCCCTACTGTTCTAGCTACTCTAACAATGTATATAGCTACGGCACGGCCTGAGATTGGATATCGTGCAGTCGAACAACAATAACGCCATTATTGGGATGTTTTAGTCTCAAGTTTCTGTTTATCGAGGCCATGTATGGGCCTACACTCATGGATGAATTTGCGATCGTCCATGAATGAACTGTTAGTTGGCGTTGTCAATGTAGCCCGAGTGTCGATATATTACATATTTCAACGCCCATGTATCCACCCTGATAATAGTACGTCGGCCCATAGTCTGTCGTCGCAGGCTGACGGACAATCCCAAATGAGTTGCGATCGTCCTACAGTGAGAAACCTGACAAAAACGTTTTTTATTCGTTTGTCTGTCCTCCCGTCCATTCGTTCATCTATTTGTTCAACCGTCCGTCCGTTCGTTTGACTGTCCGTCTGTCTGTCTGTCCGTATGTCTGTCTGTCTGTCCGTCTGTATGTATGTCCGTCTGTCTGCCTGTCTGTCTGTCTGACTGTCCGTCTGAGTGTCTGTCTGTCGGTTTATCAGTGTGTCTGTCTGATAATAATATCATATATACATACTCAATACTGTACACAAGGCTGTGGCATGCTCAGAATCTGTGTAACCACATCCTGCCCTCTGCACTGCTGCAGAAAACGAGTTCAACCAGTCTTTGGATTACTCAAACAGTGAGGAATGGAAAACGTTGGTTTATATCACCGCAAAGTACTATATTTTACAGCGTCCGTTTATTGACCCCTTTGCAACTGCTATCACATGATTTGGAATACCAACAAGTGTTCGGTATATACCAATGACTACCCCTCAAGTGGAATAGGCTGCGTTTAATTACCTCCCGTCCGACAAACAACGCCAGCAACGACTGTTTGTCGAAGAGCGCCGAACTACAATGATGTAAAACCCTTAAACAAACTTAAATAATTTACTTTCCAATCCACACCTGTTAGGCTAGGCTCTACAATGAAGCAATAACGGTCCCATGTCGTGTGTGGACTAGTACGGTAGATCAGTACAATGTTGCAATGCATATATGCGAGACAGGGACAACAGTCCATCGGAATTAAATGGGCTTCACAAAAATTCCCTCAATCGTCCTCAATTCCTAGGTAGAGTAACACACCCCGTAGTTGGGGTTTGTCTGTTCCACGGAAATTGTCAATGGTTTTTTTCCGAGTACACGTACATTGCCTATATCACAACGTATCAAACGGAATGCTGTTACATTGTTGCACATTGAATATCAGGCTCCGATGACAGTTCGTGTCCTGCGGAACATTTTCAATCGCTTCAATATGCTGCGCGCGTTGCCTCTCCAGTTACGGTAGTAGCCTACCTACATATTCCTGTCGGGTACAGCTCCAGCCCAGCCTAGCAGGTAGCACGGCTGTCGTCGGTGGTTACAGTTCTGCACTCATCATTATTTTGTCGGGCTATGGCCATCCGGTACCGATACACAACTTGTTCCTAAAGGGTGCAGTAAACCAGAACGCGGCTGCGAGGCTGATAAACTCGCACTCCAAGACACTCTAGCATTACGCCCGTTCTTCGCCAACTCCCCTGGCTTCCAATGGAGCATAACATTTGGTTGTAGGTTCTCCTGATTTTCTGCTGCATTTACCCGTGCCTTTGTCCGTGATTTCACCACTTACATAAACAAAATTGGTTACTTCCGCATCGTTCATTCAGATGTGTTCGTATTTCTGACAGAATCTTCTGCTCCTTCCGGCCAGTCGTACGGAATCATATGAGATCGCTTTTCCAAACATTGGCATCATACTATTGGAATGCATTGTCGTTGTCCATAAGGAACTCACGAACTATCTCTATTTTCAAGTCAAAGCTCGAGTCCTATCTATCTTTTACCGCTCCGCTTCGAAATTCTATAGGTTCCTCTAAAGAATGTTGCTCATTCAAGCGAGTTGTATTTAGCGCTTTATAAATGTTTGAATATTATTACAATTATTATTATTATAATTATCATTTCGACATGAGGTGTAGTAGGGTCAGCCTAATCTCGTGATGTGGAATATATGCATGTTGGATATATCGCAAAGCAGAAAGTTCATTCGTGTGTTTATTTTTTGTTGTCATCGTCGTTATGGTGATTATTTTTACTGTCTGCTCAGGTGGTTGAGTGCTTCCACGGACGAACACTCGACAGGAAAATGAACATATTAAAATAGTTCTGAATCAGAGCTAGTGACAATTTGCAAAGTGTAGACTCCAGTCCAAAGGCTAAACCTCTAATAGAACCAGTCTTCAGGGAACCGATAATATATCTAAATATAGCGCACTAGTCAAGCATACACATGCAGCTAGGCTGATACACCGACGTGTAATAGTTCCGGTGACATCGGTTTCTTGCAAGTGAAAGAAAGAATCATTGGATATGATTAGGATATGGCTTAGGCCCACTGTACATGCACCTGGCTACCTGGAGACAAGAATGATCAATATTGTTTAACACTTGTAGAACACCTTCGGAGCACTTTTCTACCCCAACTCCAGAAACACGTCCAAGTCCTGGACGTGTCTGCGAGACCATGCAGGATACATTTGGTAGTGGTATTAGGGCATGATTATAGCTTGTGATCCTACGATACACTCCATGTACTTGGTTATCACGTAGTATAAATGGAAGCCTTGAAGGACAAAGTGAGGGTATAAATGACAACAATGTGATCTTCATCATGATATGAGGGGAGGGCGAACCCATATAGTAAGGCAGCTCTCATACACGAGAGAACGTGAGAAGGAAGATCCAGATCACACAACTGG
This sequence comes from Eupentacta quinquesemita, assembly GCA_032360705.1. Lineage (NCBI taxonomy): Eukaryota > Metazoa > Echinodermata > Holothuroidea > Dendrochirotida > Sclerodactylidae > Eupentacta > Eupentacta quinquesemita. The sequence goes on from JAUOBX010205322.1 coordinate 3,688, forward strand.
AGATTATATTTGGGTGAAACATATCATTGGGAAGAATATAGTCCAGGAACGCGAATCGCAAAAAAAGAACGACCCTCCGTTTCAAAGAAGGCTTACAGTTCTTTGTATTGGAAAAGAAAATGAATCAACGTAGCCACATGCTATCCAGTTGTGGAATACTTGTTCTCATATATGTATATTAATTTAAACAAGCGCAATCGTAAACGTCTTGGTAGTTGCAGCCAGATACCGTATGCGGTAGGTCCGAACTGACTGAATGAGTCACCTGTTGAGAGTTAGATGGCCGCTGGGTGGGGTCTTATGCCGGATGGGGTCATGATGGGCGGGAATAAAAGTTGGTCTCAGAACGATCGCCACGTTCCAAAACGCACAAATATGCGATGAAATCAGTTCATCGAAAAATTCAAAATGGCCGCCGAGCGTGGTCGTAATAGGCGAACATGAAAGTTGGTCTCAGTACGATCGCCACGCTCCCAAAGCGCACAAATGAGCGGTGAAATTAGTTCGTTCGTTTCAAACTCATTCGAGATCTTGAAGAGCGAACATGTGTGCCAAGTTTCATGCCAATCGCATGTACGGTTCCGAAGTTATTCGCGAACGTGACAAACGGACGGACGTACGGACGTACGGACGACCGGAGAGGCATGATGACTGCTTGAGCTGCTCAGCCGCATCTAAAAATAGCATGACAATATGGGACTTGTAATAACTGGAGACAGTCATCTGACCATGATAACCTTGGAATGACCGAGTGACGTAAGATAGTGGCCACGAGTGGTCATGTAGCTTATCCAGCGCAAGGAAAACCGCTCGGGCGATGACTTCTCTTAACTCCGACACGGATATTCCACGGTCTTATTTGCAGAAGACCATTGTTTTCAGCTGACAATTGAGCAAGTCATGTGGGTCGGTAGGTAAAGTTTAACGACACGCCGTGATCATGTGTTCCATGGTCTGAGTATACAGGGAGGAAGAAGTCCTTGAAAGTATAATGTCATCCAGGGTAGTAGTCCTGGATTGCTCATACCAATCAACTCCCACGCTAATATAATATCCACTGGTGTTTGTATAGTCCCTAACAATAAGGTGTCCCAGTATAAATTCCATTCAACACGAGAGCGAGATCATGCTATTTATTTGAAATTATTTAGGGACATTGATTTTGGTTGAGTCATTGCTGTTTCATTGTGTTTTTGTACAATGTATGTTGAGACATTGTTTCACGCTGCATATTTACAAGAACCTTTCTCTGTCCTCCATTTGCACTCATGAACGAAGCGAAACTCACAGCACGTCATTTCACATTTCACACAGAATAAAATGTCAAATGATATGCTGCAAGTTTCGCTTTGTTCATGTCATTGTTGTTTCAGCATGTTCTCCGAACAATTTTTATTGAGGTATCGTTTCACTCTGCATATGTTCAAGATGTCAGCGAAGCTTTGAATGTATTTAAAAGGCATATTGAATGAATAAAAATGGAAATCGTGTTCGGTGGTATGAATTCTGCAGCCCCATATATGCTGAATAAACATAATGGAAACATAACCCTTAATAATAATGATAACAGTGAGTGAAAAAAACTGAATAACCTAATGTAAACAATCGTCATAATTTCCCTGGTCGAATTCGTCGATATCATCGATTCCATATTCACGAGAGTGCTATCTACGTTTGAAAGCCACACATGAACGCTGTAGTTTCACATCAACAATAGCATCCTAAATGTACCGGGATACTGCTCGTGAAGCTTACCCAATGAATAATTATCTTGTTTCTAAACATAAACATATGTTTTTATAGTCAGTGTAGCACTTTGAATAATATCCAAATAACAGCGAGCGAGAGGCAAACTCTTATTAAATTAGTAATACTGATATACCAGTTCCGCGATAACACGTGTAACTTTCGAACACAAAGCATTCGACGCTAGAATAACACTGTTAAAGCTGGAGGCTTAATGCGAAACCATAATAATTACCAAATTAAGAGAGAGCACAAACTGCCAAATGAAACCGCAGAAATGCATTCATGTAAAATTATAATGTTCCTAAACATAAACATATGTTTTTATAGTCAGTGTCGTACTTTGAATTATACCCATATAACGATGAGTGATCGGAAGTATTGTGGACTCAGTCAGGCTCATAACGAGAATGATGCTTGCTGAAGCATGTTTTGTAAATGCACCCCACCTCAGGATACACGATGTCCACCTTATGTCCGCAGACCGCGGTCATCAATTAATGTCAATGTCATGGACTTTTAGGTCATTCATGCTTACCTGTCCTGTACGTGGTTCTGAATACGTCAATATAGCAACCTCTCACGTCCCGATATATAACAAATTAGGGCGGTTCAGCTTTGAGTGCATTTATTTTCTCAATCAATGTAGTTATTCTCTATTATGCTGATTGAGCCAAATAAAGCCACCGCCCTATATATATATTGTCCTAGATACTCTAACAATGTATACAGCTACGGCACGGCCTAGGATTGGATGTAGTGCTGTCAAACAACGATCTCGCCTCTACCATGATGTTTTAGTCTCAAGTTCCTGTTTATCGAGACCATATATGGCCCTATATCCATGAATGAATTTGCGATCATTCATGAATGAACTGGAGTTGCTAATGTAACCCAAGTGCCATTGAGTTACATAATTTCAACGCCCAACATGTATTCACACTGATAATAGTACGTCGGCCCATATATGGACAGTCCTGAATGAGTTGCGATCGACCTGCAGTGAGGGACATCCCTGACAAAAAACGTTTTGTATTCATTTGTCTGTCGGTCCGTCCGTCCGCCCGTTTATCTGCTCGTTTGTTTCTCCGTCTGCTTGACTCCCTGTCTGTCTGTCTGTCTGTCTGTCTGTCTGTCTGTCTGTCTGTCCGTCTGAGTGTCCGTTTGTCAGTTTACATGTGTGTCTAATGCAAGCAACTGCCTCAAAAGCCTATAATATATACATATTCAATATTGTACACAAGGCTGTGGCATGCTCAGAATCCGCGTAACCACATCCTGCACTCTGCACTGCTACAGAAAACGAGTTCAACCGGTCTATGGATTACTCAAACAGTAAGGAGTGGAAAACGTTGGTTTATATCACCGCAAACGTACCATATTTTACAGCGTCCGTTTATTGACCCCTTTGCAACTGCTATCACATGATTTAGAATACCAACAAGTGTTCGGTGTACACCAATGACTACCCCTCAAGTGGCATAGACTGCGTTTAATTACCTTCCGTCCGACAAACAACGCCAGCAACGACTGTTTGTCGAAGAGCGCCGAGCTACAATGATGTAAAACCCTTAAACAAACTCAAAGCATTTATTTTCCATTCCACACCTGTCAGGCTAGGCTCTACAACGAAGCAATAACGGTCCTATGTCGTGTGTGGAATAGTAGGGTAGATCAGTGAAATGTTGCAATCCGGGGTTGCAATGCATATATGCGAGCAAGGGACAACAGTTCGTCGGAATTAGATGGGCTTCCTAAAAATTCCCTCAATCGTCCTCAATTCCTAAGTAGAATAGAACAAACCGTAGTTAGTTGTCCATGGTTTTTCCCGAGTACACGTACATTGCCTATAACAAGACGTATCGAACGGAATCGTCTGAGACGACGTTTCTATTGTTGCAGATTGGATACGATCATGAGATGTAACTCGTGTCCTGAAACCCTGTCCTGACCCAAGCATATATAAAAATGTTCCTGATGCCAGTTAGTGTCCAGGGAAACATTTCCAATAGCTTCAATATTTTATGCGCATTGCTCTCCAGTTACAGTAATAACTACATAGTCCTCACGAGAACGCACGCCGGCAACACCGGAGTCACAGTTTTTGTCCAGCCTAGCCAAGGAAGAAATACGGCTGTCTTCGGTGGTGAAAGTTCTGCACTCATCATTATTTCGTCAGGCTATGGCCAGCTGTACTGATACACAACTTGTTCCTGAGGGGGCGCAGTGAACCAGAACGCGGCTGCAAGGCTGATAACTCGCACTCCCAGACACTTCAGCATTACGCCCGTTCTTACCCATATCCACTGGCTCATGTAGAGCATATAGTTTGCTTGAATGTTCTCCTCATTTTTCCGTACCTCTTCCATCGCCATCACCGTGCCTTCATCCGTGGTTTTACCACTTACATAGAAATGAATTAATTCCGAATCGTCCATTTAGATGTCTCGAAATATTCTCCTTCTTCCGGCCAGCCGCACGGAATCCTATAAAATTGCTCTTTCCGAACATTTGCATCATACCATTGGCATCGCCATTGTCCATGAGAAACTCAGACTATTCCTATTTTCAAATCCAAGCTCGAGTCCTATCCATTTTATACGGCTTCGCTTCGAAATCCTAGGGTTTTCTCACTATATGCTGCTCCTTCCTGCGAGTTGTTTCCAGCGTTACTTGAATATTATCATTAATAGTTCGATATCTGGTGTAGTAGGGCGCCACAGCCTAATCTTGTGATGTGGAATATATAAATGTTAGACATATCGCAAAGCAAAAAGTTCATTCGTGTGTTTATATGTTGTTGTCATCGTTGTTATGGTGATTATTTTTACAGTCTGCTCAGGTGGTTGAGTGCTTCCACAGACAAACACTCGACAGGAAAAATGAACATATTAAAATAGTTCAGGGCTGGTGACAATTTGCAAAGTGTAGACTCCAGTCCAAAGGCTAAACCTCTAATGGAACCAGTATTCAGGGGACCGATAATATATCTAAATATAGCGCACTAGTCATGCATAAACATGCAGCTTGGCTGATACACCGACGTGTAATAGTTCCGGTGACATCGGTTTCTTACAAGGGAAAGAGAGAATCATTGGATACGATTAGGATATGGCTTAGGCCCATTGTACATCTGGCTGCCTGGAGACAAGAATGATCAATATTGTTCAACACTCGTAGAAAACTTTCGAAGCACTTTTCTACTCCAACTCCAGAAACACGTCCAAGTCCAGGACGTGTCCGCGAGACTAGGACACATTTGGTAGTGGTAATAGGGCATGATTATAGCTTGTGATCCTACGATAAACTCCATATACATGTGTTATTACGTATTATAAATGGAAGGCTTGAAGGAGAAAGTGAGGGCATGTGTTCTTCATCATGACAGAGGAAAGGGCGAACCCATATAGTAAGGCAACCCTCATACACGAGAGAGGGGAAGGAGGGAGATCCAATTTGTCCTACAACTGGAGATTATAGTTGGGTGAAACATATCACTGAGAAGTATGGTCTGCATGGACCAATTGGCAATGCCTCTGGAGTGTGACCTCAATGTGAAGAGGGTGGTCATTGTACGCAGACAGCAACATACGAATCACTCATTGTTGCTTGACTATATGGAACTTTTAATAACTGGAGACAGTCATCTGGCCACGATAACCTTGGAATGACCGAGTGACGTAAGAACATGGCTGCAATGTACCAGGGTGGTTATGTAGCTAACCCAGCGAACGTGAATACCGCTCGGGCGATGACTTCTCTTAACTCCGACACGGATATTCCACGGTCTTATTTGCAGAAGACCATTGTCTTCAGCTGACAATTGAGCAAGTCATGTGGGTCTGTAGGTAAAGTTTAACGACACGCCGTGATCATGTGTTCCATGGTCCGAGTATGAAGGGAGGAAGAAGTCCTTGAAAGTATAATGTCATCCAGGGTAGATCTGGGCACGACCCTGGTTCTTCCATACCAATTAACTCCCACGCTGATATAATATCCACTGGTGAATGAATGGTTCTTAACAATGAAGTGTCTCAGTATAAATTCCATTTTACACGAGATTTATTTAAGGACATCCAATTTGGTTGAGTCATTGCTGTTTCATTGTGTTCTTTGTACAATGTATGTTGAGACATCGCTTCACGCTACACATTTACAAGAACCTTTCTCTGTCCTTCATTTGCACTTATGAACAAAGCGAAACTCACAGCGCGTCATTTCACACAGAATAAAATGTGCATGACGTGCCGCAAATTTCGCTTTATTCATGTAATCGTTGTTTCAGCATGTTCTCTGAACGATGTGTATTGACGCCATTGTTCCACTCTGCATATACACGAGAACCCATCCCTGTACCTATCCCTGTTGCACTCAAGAACAAAGCGAAACTCACAACATCGTCACACATAGTAACATCCACAGATCTACAAATATATTACCAATGACGCAACATTCGTGAACTATCAACACATTTGGTGTATTTTTACACTGAACATCTGCACACCACGCTTTGTACTGCTGCAATTTTGAAATAGGTGTCCTGCCGAGTTGTTATGCAGAACTTCTGTGGAGTGCGTTGGATCCAAATGCGACGTTTCAGTAGATTTAGTGACTATTCACGGGTTTCAACGAACATCAGAGGATGACTGCACGTTCTGTTGTGCGTAACAAGTTCTGAGGTGTAACAAATTCTGAGGCCCGGTTTCTATGAGTTTGTCCTTGGAGGCATGGTCTGAGCGCATTTGTGTGGTCATTGCTGTCAGTCTTCAAAAAAAGTTGGTCACGAGCGAGCAGTTTACGACTAGTTTACGATCAGGTGTCGCGGCTTGTGGTAAATACCCCTGCGGTTTAGTATGGCGTTTCCCCCTTCGACTTCCCTCTGTGTATCGTCTAGACATGAAACATTAGCGCATATAGACCTAATAGTCATACATTAAACCTCTCAATCTCTCAATCAGCTGATGAGTGTGTATCTCTCGACGTGTTTCCATCCGTTCATAGCCCAGTGGTTTGGACATAAGACTATCCATCCGAATGTTATCAGTTTGAAACATGGGTGGAGCGTGTTAGTTTATTCTCATCGTTCTCTAGTCAAGACGAATTAAAATATGCATGCCACAAGTAGTACCATGTAGTCGGGAGGGTTTGATCGGATCCCAGCGAAGGTTACTTTTGACCGCTGCAGCTAATACAGGTGGGTCAATGCTGAGATTTTCACAAGAATGATCCCTACCAATAGATACAATTGATTAGTATACAACACCACCAGTCAATCACGACGGGCGTTGTTAAATCTCAGCCTCAACTGAATTCAGGTTGCTGATAGTGCGTATCCCATCCCTCTCAGCTGTGATGAGTACCTGGTGTGAACACTGGGGAAGAAGACTGATGTCCAGACAGCACTGGCCCGTGGTCTAGACATCTATACAGGCTACATCAGACAGGCCGGGGGTCGAAGTATCGCTCGTAGCTGGGCACAGTCTACATCGTATGTCCTCTACCAAATTCTAAGACGAGCTGAATCACTACAGTTTTCTCACATCCTAACAAAATAGCCCAACCAATCAGAACAGACTTTGTATCCACATCATTTATTGGGGTGCTTCCATTCTCGATATCGAATGAATAATGTGTAGCTAAATTGGCAATTGACATTGGAGGTGAACTGAAAACACAGTGTTGTGCACAACATATTCAGAGTGTACTCCAACATCAAATTTCAAAAATAAGTGGGCAGTAATAACAATTACGATCTGTTAACGAACGTTAAATTTCGAATGAATTTCCAGAATTATTTACCATTCTTGATCCTAATATATGTCTAGCCGAGGCTGGACCCATACATGATATATTTCTATTATAATATATTATGATATTATAAGTGATATGTATATTATATTATTACAAATAATATTGATAATAATTGTAATGTATGTCCAAATAAATTACGAACATTTATATTTCCTTGCCCTATCGGCTAGAGAGTGCTTTTGTTTCGATGTCAGAGAAGCAGAGTTAACTTTGCATGTATTTAATAAATCCTGATCAATTCATAATAATCCATAGAACGTTCACATGTTGAGTCAACGATATAATCATTTTAATAACATTTTGATCAGAATTTAAACACAGATGCTTTCGACAATTCAGAACCTACCTACACCTACTGATGATGGTATTTAATTCATTAGGGTTAGGTATGTAGGATGTTTGCTTATTGCCGGCCCATCCAAATTTAAAATAGTATTCCGACGCCTAGTGGTAAATACGAATGATCTTATTACGTTAAATGTATTATTTCATTCTAAAACTGATACCAAACTGGTAATTGAAAATAAAGAAAATCTTCAGACAGAATATCATGCGCGTAGGTTTTCATCGTCTTGGGATGCAGACGAACGAAGCAGATCGTCCTAGGAAACTGTGCTTGGAACACATGTATAAGA
>JAUOBX010205433.1:0-18004 GCA_032360705.1 Eupentacta quinquesemita
TTACCGCATTCCTTGGTAGTTGGCCTAAAATAAAAATCGTGTAGCAATCCGATAAAAAAAATCGTTGCAGTGTGACCGGGGCTTTATGGTTATTATGGGTCAATGTCGGAATCACAACAATCACATAGTCGCAGTTGCAATGTATAAACCTACACCTGCCCAATAATAGTTATAATGGTATAATACTGCTCAACAGTATCAGCGAATGCGGCGTCTAAAACCCCTCACAAATACATTCCAAGTATTTTCATAATAACATGATATAACTATATGCAGTACTGTTCTATCTACAAATCTTTGGACTCTGGGTAACACTGGTCGTCAATATTCAAAGACAACTCTGTTCTACATAACCCCGAAATAGCGAAGCAATAATCGATTCTGATTGTAGCACTGAACTATCGCTCAACTATCTTATGGATATTTAGGTATAGGTGGGACGACATGCCAACTTCTCTGCACACTTATTATTTACCATTAACGCAATTTCATACCTGGGTTGATCATTTTCGATCAGGAAGTTACCTGGTTACAGGGGGATCAGAACTCTCATTCAGCGCTTTCCTCTCTCGACGGAAAATGCCTTTGTGTGCTAGAACCTGTTACAAAACTAGGCAACAATGGCTGTCCAATTTGTCTATTTAGTGACAAACCGTGATAATGAGAATCATATACATTCACTCAGGAGCCAAATAATCATGGACAAGAAGAGACGTGCTGCAGAGAGCTCCATCATTACCACTTCGTCCCTTGCCCACCATCATCTTCGTATCCTGCCGAGTAATTCGTTGCCCTGTTACGATAGAGTGAGAGACGGCGCTACTCAACTTTCCCATTTTAGCAACCTCTGAGATCCAGTGTTCTATGATGGTAACACGGAACTCTGCATGGGAATAATATGGTTTGGAGGTTGTAGCCGCCACCGTCTTCGCCGCCGTCGGAAACGATATGCGTTAGCGCAATGATCCCTATCGCTTCATTCGATTGATCTGAAACTCCGTCAGGACCAGGAGCTTCAATATTTTTCAGCTTCAACAGCTCCGCTTTTATCAAATCAGGCGTACATATGTCGCCAATACTATTAAGAGGCACACCAACAACGAGGTCATCGAAAATGTCCAAACTTTGTCGAGTTAAGAACTCGAGACATCTCCTGATTATCACTAATGGTGATATCCGAACAGGGCCGTTGCTAGGGGGTTGCGTTTGGGGGGGGGGGGGGGGGGGGTGGTAGTCCGAAAGTCCAACTGGTTTGAGAATTTTCCAACTGAGTGGTGTTCAGGCGGGAGACTGATATGGGGGAGGGGTCTAAGGGAAAATTTGACCATTCCTAAAAAGCCCCAGATGCAAACTGGTGCAATGTAGCACATCAAATCACTATAGTCGTTTTGAAAATATTTTCAATTTTCTACGATATTGTGAGTATCATTTTTTGCCGAAATGAATATTTTTCTGCTATAAATAAAACTCGACACTAAAGTTCAGAACAATACTAGTGGTATCAAGAGAGAACAGGCCGGACGTTTGACATCGATTGCTCATTTGCTCAACCCTGTAGGAAATATTTGCATGTGTCTGGCTGAGCGGCAGAGCTTTCCACCCTCTATGAAGAAACTCCGTTGTTACTGGTGGGTATATCCACTAGCAGGAATGTGTTGACCAAATTATTCTGAGCCTATGACAATACTGCTAGTGCTCATTAAGTTAACAGTGCACAAAAGAAACTAACGAAACATGTTTGTGGTAGTCTTTTACCAACGTGTTTGATCTGTTTTGTCATTATGTAGTAACAAAATATAATAAACATCTATCATAGAAAAATATTTGTATAGACTTTTCTTAACGTACCATAAAGCGGACCACCATGAAAGTCCAACAAGCCCTGATAGAAAATTACAGTAATAATGCCACTAAATAGAATCTGGGAATCTACGAAAGGAGAGAATATAAGAGAGCTATGAAAGAAATTGACATGATAATTGCCATCCAGGCTGGGTTCATGCATACCAGGCCAGTCTGTATTCAAAGGGAACTGACTAAGAGGTAGAAAATACATTTTCATATCAATTATAAAAAGTTATATGCCTGATGTGTTAATGATAAGTACTGTACCAAAATAGGGAACTGATCTTGGGTGAACTACTCCTCCATACCCATGACATGTGACCTCTAGTGACTTAGGTTCAATGTACTCATTGTAAACATACCTGTCAAGTATAAGAATCGTCCATGTGGGAGCAAACTATCATGCTCACCAAGCCAGAATTTGACGGAATGTGATCATTTTCTATCAATAAACCCCTTGTCCTAGGATACATAAAAATAATCTAGGCAATATGCTGTTAGTGAAAACGATGGAAATAGCTGGTTGGAATGGTCAATTGTTTACAAGGTGGCTAAGTTGAGGAAGCATCACTGAATAAGGAATCTCAATATTCTCTAAACAAAGTGTTCAAATATAAATGTTAAATGTAGCAATGAAGAACTGTCTGGGATTCAAGGTAAACATTTCTTAATCCCTGTAACATATATGTTTGAATACTTGCATAATTCACATACAGGTCTAATTGGATGGAAGATAACAACAAAGTGGATGGCAAACATAGGAGCATATATAATTTGCATATGAATACTGAACGACCAAAAAACCTCAACTACACACATACTCCGGCAGGAAACATGTTTTTTTTGTAATGGAATGGTAGACCTGCTAACTTCTTAATAAATATATGAATATATATACATGTATCTGTATATCATGGAAAAAGCAAAGAATAGTCCTGACATTGGCAAACATAGAGGAGCATATAATCTGCTTCATGAAGGCTGAACATACCTGCATAACCGATATATTATTGCACTCGGTGGTCACAAAACATGCTTTTTGTAATGGAATGGTAGACCTGCCAACAGCTATAGTATATTTAATAAATATAAAACATATCTCTGTGAATATATATCTGTGAAGACTAGAAAAATAGTCAGGAAAGTGGCGAAGATAGGAGCATATATATAATCTGCTTCATAAAGGCTACACAACGAGATAGCCTCAAACGAAATGCACAACTGCATTAATAATTTATTACTGGACCCTGTCACAAAACCTGCTTCTTGTAATAGAATGGTAGACCTGCCAACTTCCATAGTATACTTTATAATGAATATGGAAAAAAAACATGTATGTGTAAATGGGAAAGACCAAAAATAGTTATGACAGTGGCAATGGAGACAGGCATTCTTGTGAACCCTGAAATCTTTCATACCAAACAAAATTGTCAAGGTGGAAATGAATATGTGATAAACATGCATAGTGTTATATCTAGTCATTAGACATCCCACCAAACAAGTAATGAACGAACAACCATGGAGATAATGTGACATTTCTATGAGTGGCTGATTTCTTCATCAAGGTATGACAGAGTAGAAAAACAAACAAATATATTAATATATATGAATACAGAACTTTAGGTTTCGATAAAAACAATTGAAAACATAGGAAATAATGGACGATATGTATTAAATAGGAAGCCATGTAAAGTTGCTCCAATGAAGAAAATGGTAACTCTTTAACCCGATCTGGATGTAGTTCATGCATACAAGGTTCGCACGATTTGGCCAAATTTATCACCTCTAGTTGCCTTTTGGTTATTCGCGTGCCCCCCGGAAATTTGGCACGTGCAATATTTACAGGAGCAACTCTGTTACACACTCACACACACATTGACACAGAACATCTTTACTGAATTGTGATTTGTGGGGATCAATGCACGCAACTCTAAATCTCAATGCGGACATACAGTGCATATTTGCCTATGTAATAGACAAACATAAATAAACTAAAATGAACTCGAATATTTGAGGCATATCATGTATGGAGTTGCAGGTATTTTGGAGCAAGAAATGACAGAAGAAAAAACATTGTCAGACCATTCTTCTAAGTTTGGGTGCATGGCTGGCAATGTGAACTACTGGCCTCTCTCATCACTCCATTAGAAGCAAGTACTACTCTCCCCCGAATATTGATAGGTTGCAATCTCCATTGCTCCATCTGACTAGCGCTGATGTAAAACTACTGCCACAGACATATCTGTAGAGCTCACTAAAGGTAAATTCTCCTCTCTCTCACTTTGGCCCAGTCTTTAACAGCTAGCGAGAGATCAAGTCCATCAGCAAGGACTTTCTCACAGTACAGGATCATTAGTGAGTCCAGTCTGGCATCCCCACAGGTTGATCGGAGGAATTCCTTCACTATCTTCAAACGACTGAAGGTACGCTCATTCGTGGCCACAGTAACCGGTGCAGTGAGGGCCAAACGATAAGCACGAGCTACAAGAGGGAATATATGTCTGTACTTGTGCGCAAACAATGCAGCATCATTCAGGTACTCGATGGATGTCTGTTCTTTGGTCAGCGCTCGGATGAAGACTCTCATTTCAGACAGGAAGCTATCGGGGTCGAATCTACATGTTACTGGGTACAACTTGCATGATTGCTGAACTGCATCCTTGGCTGGTTCGGTGACTGGAGGAAAGAGGATTGACATCGGTTTGACCATATCCATACGTCTCTTATAATTTTCTTCAAACTCTGTCACGAGTACGCTGAGAACGTTCTTCATTTCACCCCTGTAATACTGCTCTAGGGTTATCACTGCAGCTGTCTCAGGATTATCATCAATCCGCCCAGGTGGCTTCTGCTGTCGGTGGAACCGGGTGAACTTCCTTTCAGCATCCACATCCTTCTTCTGTGCCTAGGCCACTGCAGCCTGGATAAGTTTATCCATTTCCTCTTCGTTGCTTGTCAAGGTTTTTAGGGCAGACGTTGTACCTTCTATGATGACGAGGGCATCGAGGATGTTGAGATTTTCGGCCTGCAGCTGCTCTGTCATGACCTTTGTTTTCCACATGATGTTCTTCATGAACATCATGGCAAAAATGAAGTCAAAACGCAGCAGCTTGGTGAGGAGACCGTGAGCCTTGGATCGAGTTAGCGTTTCCTCTCGGGCATCTATGATTGCTTCATAGGATACCCACACAGCTCGAATTACCTCAGCCCGAACTGTCCATCTCGTTCTAGCCAGATTTCTCAGCAACAGACTATTCTCCAGGTCTTTCATTCTATCTTTGAGGAGAGTGTGGTGCTTTGTACTCCCTGAGATGGAGGTGTAGAGAGACTCGATCGTCTCGAACATGGCACGTACACGTACTGAGGCAGAACAACTGTGTTCGACGACAGTGTTAGCCCTGTGTCCTTGGCAGGGTATGTATAAAATCTCCCGTTCCAACATATCGAAAAGTTTCCGTTGGGCGCCGTTGTGGTTGCCAGATATGGATGCTGCAAAGTCATATGACTGGAAGACGATCTTCTTGCTATCCATTCTGTTCTTCTCGACCGACTGTAGTAGGGATGATCCATGTCCTGCCCCGGTCTCGTCCAACAGTTCCTTAATCTCAACAAGTCTCTCCTTCGGCTGGCCATCTCCGTCTACATATCGAACGCAGCAGCTGATCCGATCCTGATGAGACACATCCGGTGTCGTGTCTGCAGAAACAGAAAAGAAGTCAGCAACCTGAACCTCCTCAGTGATGATGCTGCAAACTTGATCTGCCAGCAGGGAGATAAACTCATTCTGTGATTCTGGGCTGCAGTGCGTCACACGGTACGGTATCATGTCCCGGTCCTGGCTCCACTTATGGAGGACAGTACAATGGCGAAAGACAAGCTGGGTGAGCTGATAGAAATTGCTGTTTTTGTCGGTTTCCCTTCGAAAGGCAAGTCCCAGGCGACTCATAGTCCTGACGACATCCAGCAAGACAGTAATCACCTCCTTATTTCAAGTGAGATCGAGCTCCTTCTGGACTTGACGTTTGCGAGCCTCACGATCCATCAAACTACCAACATCTGCACTCATCACACAGTGCATGTAGTCTTCAAGAGCAGCTGCATGGGGCTTGGAGGAGAAATGTTGCTGTTATTTCCCATCTTTCTTTACTCCTACACTCATCATCCTGTGCCTGGTTTGTACTCCATTCCTCCCCCAGGTTTGGTCTGTCTTGTCCCGGTTGGGCCCAGTCGGGAACAGGGAACAAACAAAGCAAAATGCAGAGTCGGCCTCGATACTATACTCCAAGTGTGGGAATGTCGAGAACCAATCTGGGTTGAATCTGCTCTGTTTTCCTCTCAGGATGTGTCGGTTCCTGGGGAACGCTGGCAGCTTGGGTTGATGAGGACCTGTTCTGATCAGAAACAGTTTCTGTTCGAAGGTCATGTCTTCTGGCCGTTTGGCAGGGTCATGCGCAGTGGCAGCAATGCGGATGTCCTTTCTGACAGATCAGTAACTCGTTCCACTTGGGCTAGAGCTCTGTCGGAAGATTCCCTTAGGGCTGTTGCCTTCTGAACCATTGAGGAAGCAACAAACTCCTCAATGCTGACTAGTAGATTTTAGTGATTGGCATTCTGAGCTCCTTCCACTTTACCAACCATCTCTTGACCATTGTTAGCAAGGGAAAGTATGTTCTTCAGTTGGGCAGTACAAGTAAAAATGTTCACTTCTTCCCTCTGTTCATCGGCAGGTGTTCCGTCTTCTGATTCGGCCACGACTTCCTGTAGTTCATCCCCACTATGCTGGCTATGGGTCTCATCATCCTCAGTCACTCCATGTTGATCACCCCCACCCAAGTCTCTTTCCTGAACTGGGCCAGACTGCTCTGCGGATACAACCAATCCGATTGCGCTAGGCTCATTCTCCCCGTCATCAGAGACATATTGAATATCCTCTGCCACTACTTGAATAACATCCACACCCTGTGCTGCACTTTCTTGCAGCTCACCCCTTCTTTGCAATAAACTAGATTCAGTAGGTTGTACATCTGACTGTTCAATATTTGGCTCACCTTCAATACCAACTCCCTGAATTGAAAAGATACCAGTCTCACCATCCTTGGACCCAGTCACTGTGGCTGGTTCCTCCACCATTACAGAATGGCTAGAGGGCAACTCAGCATGCTGCTGTTCCTGGTGTTCTTCTGAAGTACTACTACCAGGTTGTGCCGATTTTTGTAGATGCTCGATGAAAGGATCGGCTGGTGCTCCTAATGCCTTGTACCGGACAACTCTGTGTGCTATGAGGAGATCTTGGTGCTGCTTCTCGTTATGCGTCTTCCTGTAGTAATGGTCGAAGACGGCTCCACATTCGACGCACTCTACTTTAATTTTCTTCTTGGGAGGCATGTTGTCCAGCTGCTATCAATCTGCCAAAATCCAACAGAAATATAGGATGTTAAATTCATTCCATATGATAGCTATTGGGACCTATGCAACTTATTTTTCACGAGACCAACTGTACGATAGTTTTTGCAAAGTAAGAGGATATATTTGAGCCTCGCAGGAAGTCTGTGACAGTGAGCTGTTGGACATAAAATGAAATGTAGGATGCGCATTTTCAAACCCATTCGAGATTTTGTGAGGGTGAATATCTGTACCAAGTTACGTTTCAATCAGACATTGTGTTGGAGAGATATTGTGCTGACATGGAAGTGAATGATGCAAGACAAATCCAAGATGACTGTCCTCAGGAAGGTGACGCCCTCTTGGGAACTCATCCAAGATTTCCTAACAGCAGACATGTGTGCAGAGTTTCAGGTAAGTGGGACACCGCATTGGAGAGTTATTTTGTTAACAACTGACCGTGAGGAGGGCAAAACCAGAACATCCTCTTCGTGGAGTTATATTCGAAGGACTTCACAAGGATTGCCATGAACAAAGTTGATATTATAGAGGATCGTTAACTAATCATCAAAACCCGACGTTCATACGATATTCATATAATTACATGCTTCTGTGCCATGGTGATTGTGCAATACAAAAACCGTCCCAGCATGCTATACTAATTCATGTACAGTAAAATTACAATACGAAAACAACAATAAAATACAAAAGAAATTGTCTGAGTTATACATCAGCGACGTCACAGTTATTGCGCAATCAATAAATGGATCAAACTCGGAAGGCCAATAACTCAGCAACGGAGCATTGTACCAAGGCGGGATTTGGACCAATAATCCAAGTTTTCAATTCTCTATATATAATTCTAACCTTAGTCATGATGACCCTTGTGGATTTCTCTGATCAATTCAATCTTAGTAGATGACTAACCTTGAAGCCCGATTTAGAATTCCCCGTCGACAGTCTGCCACATCCACTGTTCTCAGATGAACGAAAGAGGGATGATGTCCAAGCTATGAATGAAAGACACAAAATGTAGTAAACAACAGTACACAGTGACACTTGTCAACAGAAGCTTCCCAGTTTTTGAAGAGGTGGCTGAGATTGCAGTTGTGATTTTTGAAGTCCCGGTTTTCGGTGTAATCCAACTCGGACTCGTGACTCAGCAGTTGATTCGGGGCTTTTGCATGGATATCAGTTCAAGTTGTACCTATTCATCCTGTTTCTGAGAAATTGGTCAGTCCATGGGTTCACCAATCCCATGTCTGACTAGGTGAATAATTTAGGGCCCGGGACGAAATGTGGTAAACAACGGTATCAGTGATGACTGCCAACAGAAGCTTCCCAGTTATCCAGTACCAAGACTGACGGGTGAGTAGGTGTGGTCGTGGCTTCCAGTGGACATTTGGGGTTGGTTCTGGGCATTTGCATTAAACATTATCAGACCACTTGATGTAGTTACCCTGAATCTGAGTCAGACCATGAAGTTCACTAATCCAACGTCTGACAAGGTCATTAAATGAAGGCTCCGAGATAATAAAAAAAACATTGTTGGGAGGCTAATGCTAGGACATATACAGACCCTCCTTATTCAACAGAGGTGATTATTGACTCTTGATCAAGGACAATTTATGCATTGGATTCTTCACCTTTGGTGAAACTGATCATAGCCTTGCCCTGCTGAACTATTCAGGGACAACTTCCGCTCAGAAATGTTGTCTCTGCTCAAGACATCAGAGCCATATCTCTGACGATGGATGCCAACATTACAGTCAGCTGCTTCATTTTCCCCGTTTCCAGGATGACCTGGTGTTGAGAAGGAAACAATGGTTTAGTTTGTCAATTTGAATGAAATTAAATGACTAACCGTCGAGTCCTAAAATCGGATCATATCCTGCATACCAGTCCAGAGAGGCCCGTGATGGGTTTCCAGGTTACTTTTGATGGCTGGCCCCATCCACCGTCCTCAGAGGAACGAAAGAGTCCACAAATCCAAGCTACGAATGAAAAACAACACAACTTAATAGAGATAGCTCAACTCGCAGTTGTGATCGGTAAGGTTGTGACTCCCAGTGTCGAGCAGTGGACTATAAGTCTACTGTATGCAGCTCACATGATATGAATCTTGCTACCAGGGGTATGTGAGGAAGTGGTCAGAAGCTCCCCAGTTGAGATCTATCACCAATACTTTGAAGAGGTGGCTGATCTTGCAGTTGTGATTGGTGAGGCTGTGGTCTCCAGTGGACTATCAGTCTACTGTATGCAGTTCCCATGGTAGGTATCTTACTACTAAGGAATCTGAGAAAGTGGTCAGAAGCTCCCCAGTTGAGATCCATCACGAATACTTTGAAGAGGTGGCTGGACTCGCTGTTGTGATTGGTGGGGTTATGACTTCTAGTGTCGGGCAGTGGACTATCAGTCTACTGTATGCAGTTCCCATGGTAGGAATCTTACTACTAAGGAATCTGAGAAAGTGGTCAGAAGCTCCCCAGTTAAGATCCATCACCAATACTTTGAAGAGGTGGCTGATCTTGCGGTTGTGATTGGTGAGGCTGTGGTCTCCAGTGGACTATCAGTCTACTGTATGCAGTTCCCATGGTAGGAATCTTGCTACTAAGGAATCTGAGAAAGTGGTCAGAAGCTCCTCAGTTGAGATCCATCACCAATACTTTGAAGAGGTGGCTGATCTTGCGGTTGTGATTGGTGAGGCTGCGGTCTCCAGTGGACTATCAGTCTACTGTATGCAGTTCCCATGGTAGGAATCTTGCTACTAAGGAATCTGAGAAAGCGGTCAGTAGCTCCCCAGTTGAGATCCATCACCAATACTTTGGAGAAGAGGTGGCATATCTTGCAGTTGTGATTGGTGAGGTTGTGGTCTCCAGTGGACTATCAGTCTACTGTATGCAGTTCCCATGGTAGTAATCTCGCTACTAAGGAATCTGAGGAAGTGGTCAGTAGCTTCCCAGTTTAGATCCATCACCAATACTTTTGAGAAGAGGTGACATATTTCGCAGTTGTGATTGGTGAGGTTGTGGTCTCCATTGTCAAGCAGTGGAATATCAGTCTACTGCGGTATATATCCATGCTGTGTATTAGTGGATTCAAATAGTGCACTGTCTGATATTAGGAGATTGAGATATTAACAAATAATTGGAAAACATACTATCATTGAATCGTGTTCATGCTTCAATAACGTATTCTTAAGCTCTAACATTACGTTGTCGGATTGAAATCCTTGCTTCATCCTCATACTGTTTCAAATTAGGGAGCTGACAAAATAGACAGTGTGTACTTTCCGCAAGTTGCAAAGAGTGAAATCCGGAAATTAGACGCTCTTTCATTCTGACAGAGTGACGCCAATGCGTCTGTGTCAAAAGCAGTAACGTAACACATCGCTCTCATTGTTTAACGAAAGTAAACACCATACAGTCGCATTTCGTCTCGGAACTCGTTCATTCTATTTTACTGATCGATGGTGGGTTGTAATTGTCGTTTGGACTGGACGACTGGTCACTTTCACCGATTTTCGCTAACTGTTGATATTAGTTGTGACCTAGAAGTGTCAACGAGTTGCCATTTGCAGTTCCATCAATTACGTAGTTTGATAGAAACGTCACTTTAAAGGAAAGCCTGGCTTCGTTATTTTATACCATACAAAATATTGTGGCTGATTGAGGTATTCACAAATCACTGATGTATCTAGTGCCGAACTATATCAGCCCATTATTATATTCACCATATATCTGTGATATCAATCGTTGTAGAATGAGAAGCCTAGTTTTCCAGTAGTTACTGCCATAG
This sequence comes from Eupentacta quinquesemita, assembly GCA_032360705.1. Taxonomy (NCBI): domain Eukaryota; kingdom Metazoa; phylum Echinodermata; class Holothuroidea; order Dendrochirotida; family Sclerodactylidae; genus Eupentacta; species Eupentacta quinquesemita. Next base: position 11,026 of record JAUOBX010205433.1, read on the forward strand.
CAGTGCCGGGATAAATATTACATGTGTGTTTCATTACCATTATTTGAACATTCGATTGAATACACTCAGTTACATTCTCAGTCATGTTCCCAGTGTGGCCCTGCCTACTTCATTGTTACTTATCGGACACATATATCATCCATCAACCTACGAATGTGCTTTTTGGGGGAAATCCTGTAATCATATATTTCTCCCTTTCATGTGTTCCCATTGCTGATATGACTATTTAATAATATACCTACATTAACCCATTAATAACTATTTTGTATTGCTGTTATGCATACCACTCATCGTATTTATATCCTGCATTATCTTGTTACTCAGTCAATCCTAACTCACCATACTACTATGTACGTAAACAGTCTACTTACTTCTCATCAGACCAAGATGTTTTTCTCCACATCATATACTGCTGTTTCTCTCTCATCTGGTCAAACTCGGCCCTAATTTCCCCATTCTCAATTGCATTTACTGTTGTCCTCCTCTTTCAATAATCCCAGTAAGCTACATTGTTCTTTTCTCGGGGTTCATCTACAGCCCTCCTTGTTCAATATTCGGATGCCAATCTTACTATCTGTCTCTTCCAGATGTATTCTGCAAACATGGGTACACATGGCTTCCGTTGTTTACATCGTCAGCATGGAGAGTCGTTATTTTACTATATCTATTAGGACATAATTATGGTTTCGATGCTACGTACATGGTTCCAGATATGAATAGGTTATGGTCTTGTCATGGTCCCCCATACTAGCCTATCAACATGACCAATTGTAACCCTAAATGCACTTAGGGTTGAAGAGTGTCGAATATAATGCCAACCTCGCGTTATTGCCACTCAGGTTTGTGGGTAAGCGGGTTGCTATACTGCCGCTACTCACTAACGGAGTCCAAACAATCCCTTGCCTAAAAGTCCGTATCAACATATATAATACAGGCTGACCCTAACTTACGTCACTGATTAGCGCACGGATGCACGGTAACACTCACAACGACGAACTGGTCGTAAATATCTGAATATGGGTCTGCAGAGGTATCGCTCCGACAGACCTTCTGTTGATCATTCCCCTTCCTCCATCCAGCCGCGTTGCCGGATTGAGACTTTCCCATCGTTTTCTCTCCCAGATGGGATCATGACAGAAAACCCTCTAAATGTATTATGATAGGCACCCTTTTGAAAATGATTAAAAAAAACTCTGGATACTGAACATTTCTAAGGAGGGGACGTATCACTGTTCTTGCATAGTCAGAAAGACGATTGTAGCAACGGCCTCGAATGCCGAGATTGCAAGTTATTAGGCGTACATGGTTATTTGTTCGATGTAATGGGTTTTAAAAGTTGATATCCCATCACTTCATGTATCAACGACTAAGACGTGTATTAGTTGAAAATATACCCATAAATAATATCATTATAGTTTGCTATGGCTCTTCTAATGACTCTTCTCTTGTTTCTATGAAAATCCGATGGGTAATTTAGATTATTCAAAACGTTACATCTAACAAATAACACGACACATACAAAACAACATCTGCCATTCACAAATGAAACAACGTCATTTTAAGAATCGAATATTGAGAATAGTGTGACATACTAATACATAAGTATACGTACATAACAGAAAAGTGAGTAAAATCTTTCAATGAAAAGAGAAACAAACACTGTTCCTACACACCTGCATTTTACATGTTCCGTATATGTTCAGATGATACTAAACTGCTTCTAAGTGGAGAGCACGCGATACAACTACTTACCTTGAAAACATCCTAGCTATTTCCCTCAATGAATCGACGACCGGTAATACGCGTGCCTATGTCTACCTCATCCAGGAAGTTTCCAATGCATTCTGTTAATACCTGTTTTGTGAGAGGGGAACAAACGCAAATATAGGATCACTCGAATATTCTCTGATCCATATCGAAATCAATCGTCAAATCCAAAGTAATCCACGTTTAAGATGCTTCCTGTGACAGAATACAATCGCAGATAACGCCTGGAAGTCACAATTGTGTTGACGCCATGGAATATCCCACCCTGAATGTGTCAGACCATCACATTACAGCCTCGCTCGCGAATTTTATGATACTGTAATGTAGGTATATGTTGTCTATTCTCGGGGAAGACCTCTTCACCGCTGTATAGAAAGTGCTAATGTGTCTATGTCGACATTCTGTTCCAGCTCTATACATCACGAACAACTCTCCGTCTCCGATCATCCTAAGACTCTGTAGACATCATCTAACGCAACATATTTCTACCACACTATTCAAGTGCTTTACTCATTTCTCATGGGTTTTGTATGGAATGGTGCACAAATTTGTTACGGAATTAACCTTGTCAACAATATAATCAACAATTGTCAACATTTCCCAGTTTTCACAAATAATAATATATTCAACATACATTGGTATCACACGTTCCTAACTCAATAAGAACATGACTTCACGATTCAGACTCGTCCTAAATGGAGAACCCATTTGTGATCGCCCTAAAGGATCCACTATTGATGCAACGATAACTATCGAGTTTAAATTTATAATGATTACTAAAGCCTCGATCTATGACATATTTGGTTTAGGCAGTGGCCGTACTGGTGAGAGGGTAGACTCGAGTAACGATGAAGATGTGTTGAGTTCTTACTCTTATTGGACATCGGGGTTCCAACCTGGGACATTTTTTTACTGCAGTCTTGCCATTTATCCAGGCAGCCATCGCGCCGCTACGGGAACTATTTGAATAGACGACGTTGATGGAAACATACTAACTGACTTCCTACATGCAAATATCCACATTTCAACGTTCGTTTTGTAGTTCTATGTTAGCATATCGGCATATGTACTCGCAAACCTAAATACAATAAGGATTAGTGTCATGTTGATTGTTATGCGAAACTCGCGTTGTTGTTATCAGGGACTGTGGGTGAACCTTTTTTCGGCAAACATCGTAATAAAGATTTTTTGTCGGTCATATAGCAATAAGTTTCCATAACGTAGTCACACTTGAGCTTCTCGTGAGCGATTTACCACTCAATAACGTAAAACGTCAGCACTGTTTGCTCTAGTGGGTAGTCATCAAATTGCTAAAAACTAGCTCTGTTTCATTCTGTACAAATACGTTTTTTTCATGTCAAAATCAAAGTACCTTATTGACTTCTCCAAACACACTCCAGTGTATATTAGTCCAGATCATTAGACCATCTGTACGTTATTGATACTGAAATGTTCCGAACGGAGTCAAACAATTGCCAAGTCTGTATGTACCCATGGTTAGCCACATTTACTGAGTCAATGTTTTCTTCAGAGCGATTGATTCCTCTCATCTTGCGCCAGCAGTTGCCATACGTCACGAACAAGGCTACCGGATACACAGAAACGATCGGAAGGTAATAAATCACTGATATACCGTAGTTTATCGTCAGAATCCTCAAATGGGGAAATCATTATCGCTGCCTTCGAGGTTAATGGAGCGATTCCTGTCGTCGTCTGCTCTCAGCTGCAAATGATGTGAATGTATGATAAGTATAAATTACAGAGCATATACACTCCGTTATTGTTTATGGCACCCATATGGGAGACGTACCCGTAATTGCTCTATACAACAACAAAAAAGGCAGAGATAGTACTAATTGACGTGAACAATATTCGTTTGTTTGTTACCCGATTGTGTGCAAATCGTGAATTCAGTAATGAAAAAGCTACGACAATCACTGCTGCAGTGACAAATTTGATATTATTTCTCACAAATAATGTGCAAAGAGAAGTCAAGTTGTAACAGAACAATATTGGTGAGCAAATTGCTCCATGTTGGTCTTGTCGTGAATGTGGATTATTCTGTTATAAACGATTTGCATATGATTTGCAATAATGGCAATATCCAAGTCCGTGCACACGCCCTGTACTAGTTCAATGGTTTGTCCGTGCACATGTGTCGTTCTTTTTATTAAAGAATCAAATCATAATGATCACGAGGTAATAAATCACTGATATATACCGTAGTTCATCGTCAGATTTCTCAAATGGGGATATCTTTACCGCTGTCTTCGATTCCTGTCGTCGTCTGCTCTCAGATGCAAATGATGTGAATGTAAGATAAGTATAATTTACAGGGCCAATACACTCCGTTATTGTTTATGGCAACCATATGGGAGACGTACCCGTAATTGCTATACACAACAACAAAAAAAGGCAGAGATAATACCAATTGCCGTGAACAATATTCGATTGTATGTTACCCGAATGTGTGCAAATCGTGAAATCAGTAATGAAAAAGCTACGAAAATCACTGCTGCAGTGAGAAAAAAAAAATCATCTCTCACTTCATATAATGTGCAAAGAGAAGTCAAGTTGCAACATATCAATAATGGTGAGCAAATTGCTCCATTTGGTCAGGTCGTGAATGTGGATCATTCTGTTATAGAGGATTTGCCTATGATTTGCAATAATTGCAATATCCAAGTCCGTCCACACACCCTGTACTAGTTCAATGATTTATCCGTGCACATGTGTCGTTTTTTTAATAAAGAATCAAATAATAATTTGTTGAGTGTTAAATGGCTCAACTTTTGTTAACGATTAATAACACATGGTGGACACGTGATGCACTTTTCTTTGCAAGTGTGGGACTTTCATTATCATTATGCGATTGCGTGACCACCAGCAACTAACCGACCACAACTAGTACCGCATGTGAGCATATGAGAGCCTGCTAATATTTATCCTCCACCGTTTCTGACACCGTCCCACTTCATTGCATCGCTAATATTATCTATAATACCCATCTACCTAGGACCATATTAACAGTATTTGTTCTCACTGTCAGGATTCCCAGTAACAATACACGTCACCCTACATCACACGTCTGAACTCTCTCACTAATGTGTTCAATCAATTATGAGTTTTATTAGCGACGATAGAAACTTGTAAGTTACACCTACTGGGTACAAAAGAATCTAATATAGGTTGAGCGTCAATCCGCTATCATGACTCTCATGCACGACGAATGAAACCATTACTTCCATTATTTGCTGATACAGGTGCCTAAAAATGAGAATGTGGTGGTATCCCCACCTCAAAACAAAAAGTCAATATGCTCAAGTTTCTTCGTCTCTAATTCGGTCAACCTTCCAGCTGGAATTAATATATTTTACCGCCATTGTGATTAGAGAAACACTTAGTGTGAGAGAAAACGAATTGGCAAACGCTGCGCGTATGTTCACTGAAAACCAAAACTCGTCAGCAACGCTACCGACTAGCGTAAAGCTAGTCGGTACACTAGTCGGTCGCTACCGACTAGCAAAATTGAGATATGCTAGTCGGTGATGTTAGTCCGTTACCACCGACTAGAGAGCAATTGCAACTGACTAACATATGGCAACCGACTAGCACCATTAACACCAACGGACTAGATAATTTCGACCGACTAGCACAGGCTGTTGTCAAATTCGACTGACTAGTGTAACCGACTAGGTCAACCGACCAGCAACATTGACTAAGCAGCGCAGAAGCAATTCCTTTGCCTAGCCTCCGCGCGGCATGCAAGGAATCCAAAGTACTGAACTGCATGATCTCATTGCTCTGCCGCGCTAGTTCGACATTTTCGAAATTAGAGAAATTGTGCAGCGCTCCGTAAATCATTTCATGGATTCATTCTAAACACAATTATCTTCGAAAAACTTGACAATTGTGAATAATAATTATAGGTCTCACTGGAATCCTCATATATATTGAAAAGGTTAGTCGATATTGCAACGACGGCAGTGAAGTAATCCATTTTGTGCAAATATTCAGACGGGCAACCCAACCATGTCGAAACAAGATATGAATACCGTTGGCGATTTAAATGTCCTTTGATTTCTTCGAAACAACTGGGTGAAGACTGGCTCGAACGTTACTTGTTCCAGAAATGAATCATCTATGAGGCCAATGTACTCCTGAATGACGACCTATCATTACGTGAGATTTCTTCTTCCCCAGTTCATCGTCTATTTAGGCCCACTCGATTTGGGATGAACTAGGCCCAAGCTATCCTAACACACGATAGTATAGGCCCTAGGCTAGTAGTATAGTGGGGGTACCATATTCCGAACAGTATTTTGTACGATAAGTCAATGGGATTTAGTGTTCGGCTCATGGTACCGCCAGTATACTAGTAGTAATATAAATGACAGCACTGTGCCTAGCCAACTGTACTGGGTGAGTACTAACAGTAACACAGTTAGTACTACAGTATAACAGTAGGCCTAGCCTATCACAGGTTATGTAGGCTACAGTGGCCTGTGGGCCTAGGACAAGTATCAATATTCCAATACATTCAGCATGAGTTTACACTTGCTAACTTTATTCAGAGAACAATGCACCTGTCAATTGCTGATTGCGGCTGATATTGATAATCCTCAGGTCTTGGTTCGAGACTGGCTCAGAACAGTACATTTTCCATGAAAATTGAGCATGAGGGGTCTTTTCATTCTGTAATTTCTATTATCACTTACGGTATCACAGCAGCCGACATTCAGAATTGCCGATCGAGTTCATAGGAATTTATATTGCAGCAAAGCAACCCACTTAACTCATAGAATTATTGCTACAGTTGGGAAACAAGCAGAAAATGAATGAGGTGATCAATTTCCAATTTTTGTACAAAATATAGCAAACTACAGTACACTGAAATGTCGAAATAAAGAAGGAAATTAAGGGGGGAGCAAAATAAGATTTGCTAGCGGACGAACAACTGGTGTTCATTCTTATCTGGCTCAAGCGTTCGCACGATTCTAATAATAATAACGATTCTGGCCCCTAGCAGTGATGGAGGACTCGAGACCGGTCTCGGTCTCGAGACCGGTCTCGAGACCGATTTTGAAGGACTCGGTCTCGGTCTCGGTCTCGGATGCTAGGGACTCGGTCTCGGCCCTTGACTGCTTTTTTGTACGCAAATATCTTGGTCATTTCACTCATACGAACACAAAATCATATATCGAGAATGCTA
>JAUOBX010205434.1:0-11878 GCA_032360705.1 Eupentacta quinquesemita
TGTATGTGTACAAATGTCTCAACAACTTAGCGCCAGTATACCTGTCCGACACTCTCGCAAAATATCGTCCAGCTCGTACTTTGAGGTCTTCCTCCGATCCTCACCGTCTGGTTCCGCCCACAAGTAGATCTGCCCTCGGCGACGAGCGCTTCAGTGTGTATGATGTCGGACTGTGGAACACGCTTCCGCCCAACATCAAGTCAGCTAAATCCGTCCAGAGTTTCAAGCATCTCTTGAAGACCCATTTGTACACATAATATCACTATTTAGTTTTTCTTGTTTTTTTTTCTTTTTCTGTGAACACGCTATGGTAATTCAGTGTATAGCGTTTCTGAATAACTACTATTATTCATTATTATTATTATATACACGCAGACTACAACGTGGTAACTGCCTACCCCCCTATTCCTCTCCTTGCTTCGATCCCTTATGCTGAGCGTCCCTCGAAAAGGTAGCGGCACCCTTTCCTGTAGGGTTTCACAAGTATCTTCATGACCAAGGCTAATATTAAAGAGGATCGAAAACTGCGATGTTCGGCACAAACCCCACCCTGGTACTATGTTCGAGTTTCTGACCTTCCAAAATGTGATCCGTTTTACTGATAGCGCTATCGCTCATGTATTCCACTGTTTTAATTTATGGTTTGTACCTTAAAATTCAACGAATAATTTCCTTTGTATTGCTCACCTAAGTAACTACTGGCACTCTCGATTGAAATTTCGGAAGAATATTCGCAGTTGTACAACAAAGACATCAATTAATATTGCATGGTGGGACGCATTTGGTATCGCGCGATCACCATGGCACTAACTTCAGAAGCCTGTAACTCCGTATCAGAAAATCACATGAAGGTCTGGTTTGGACAGATATGATAAGTTGACAATCCTCTATAATATGGCATTCGTTCACGACACTCCCCGTGAAGCTGCTCTGTATATCCTACACTGACCATAAGACTAATGAGTATGTATACAGCAGGGTCAGAAACCTTGTGGGGCACCACGAACATTTAGTTGCTACAGTCAAAAGACGAAAACTGGCTTGGTTTAGCCACATCACAAGACACGAAAGCCTTTCCAAGACCATCCTCCAGGGCCCCGTCGGAGGTGGACGCAGACGAGGACGACAGAGGAGAAGCTGGACAGACAACGTCAAGGATTGGACAGGCCTGACCATGCCAGATCTATACTCACCAAGGCTACTGACAGACCAGCATGGAGGAAGATGACAGCTTCTAAACTCATGTCCCTCCGACGACTACCACAGTCATGGGACTGAGTGTGTGTGTGAAGTCCTTTAAGTCTTCAGTACATCACGGCCGGGATTCGAATCCTGGCAACTGTGCGATCCACAGGCCGGTATAAATAATATATGATAAATATAACAACCAACAAAAAGAGAATGAAATACCACGAAATAATTTGTTTTCTGATTTATTCTACTGATGTAGGAAGGAGTGTTGTGTGACATTTGGTATGAACAGCGGAATATATAATGAGTGATAGGACCGGATGCCCGCAAATGTATAGCCGTACATACCCTCCCGAAAATGCTTTACATTTGTACATGGCTATGATGACATAGTGTGGGATATCACAAAGTGCCGTAGTGGAATTCGACGCAACTTAACAACGGATGAGTTCCTACCCAGTACCTAATATAGGCATATATACTCCCACCATAACGAAACAGTATTGGTGAGATAGGATTCTGAAAGAGGAGAATTGGATAGGGTAAAAATACCCACTAACAGTGTTTAGCCATAGGACCTATATACCAGCAGACCAGAGGAAAGCAATTGGTTACTAACCGCATCATTAAGCTAGTCATTAGCTTGGCAACATCCTTGATGGAAGTAGCCTACATTATGCTGGTCTACAGTACTACATACAACTCATATCATGAATTAATGTAAGCGAATGGTGTGAATATGCAGATTCTTACAGTCTTGGAATTAAATGGTTCGATAGACTTCACGTGAACCTTATTTGCGAGTTCCACTTTCCATTACGCGAAAGGTCGCACAACCTCATCTGTGAAATATGGATATCAATGTTGAAATCCTCGCATACGCTGATTACAGTTTATAGAAAACTGGCAGCAGAAAACTGCACTCATGCAGCTATGCATAGAAATCAAGACAGGAGAAACCAAATAGTGATTCCTCAAATCAACATTGAGAGGAACTGATTGAAACAACGAAAGTTGAGAAAAAAGAATATTTTCCCAGACTCGAAACGGACATCATGCGATAATACTGATATGGTGATGAGAGATGAAGGAGTAACTCCAGGGAAGATACCTCAGCGGCCATCTCTACCATTTGAAGAGGAACCTCCGGCAATGAGTATCCTCCTCTTCTTACCGTTACGAAATGTATAGAGCACCAAATTATGTAGCTAGCAGCAGATATCATCTCTGGCTAAACCTGGTGTCCTAAGTTAATCATAATCTCTTTACCTTTTACAAGTTCATACATATTGTCCAATTAGCTAAATCACAGTTTGGGATCACTACCATATTTTGGTAAATGAACTCCCCATCGATGGAGCCAAATGCGTTACTCTTCCCTCTGCAACAGTGTACGAACTCACAAAGCCTCAGTCCCCAGACAGCCAGACGGCAACTCCCACTATCTCACGACTACGTCGCAACTGAAAACAAGCGTCATCAATTGTTACAGTACGGTAGCTTTCTAATACAAATTGCAGCATCGTTTTGCTGCAGAAACCTCAAGCACACACTTCTTCAACTTTCCCTGGCTGGGAAAATGCCCACTAATATAATGGCGGTTTGTGATTGATTAATACTGATTGGGTTTCATTATCTCGAATCTAAAACTTGCATAATCTACTAGAAATCTACATAGTTAGTTAGAGGGATCACACAATTGACGAGGGCACTTGATTATTTATCATTGCCCCAATTATTATAAACTATATATATAATATGTATATATGCCGGTTCCCACCCCTCCCCTGAACGACCAGCGCTCTAACATTCCAATTATGATACTTATTATATATGAGAATGAGAGAAATAAATGATGAAACGCTATACGTACAAGAGTAGAACTTTACATAATAACATGACCTTACAACACAACCATCTGAAGTTCAGCTTTTCAAACTTTCTCACTGATCACAAATCAAGATTTTTTCTTTCTTACTAAAATATAATGTCCCTGATATCAGAATCTCCCGTTTCCCAATTATAGTATAAATATTTCGTGTGTAGAACTGAAATGATTCACATCTTGTAGCCCCGCCAGCGGGTGATTGACACTGACTATACACTGGGACGTTTGAAGTGCATAGCCCCTGATTATATGACACACTTTTCCAAAGAACAGAACGTTCGAGGCACAACTGTCTTTAAACCCGTCAGCAACATTTGCATTCATCGCTCCTCTCGCACACACAAGTGTGGTCTACAACACGCGCTCATCAAACCAGTATCCCGATCCTCTCGCAAACGTGATGGCTTCAGGCGACAGACGGTTACCAACGCAAGCATCAAACTAATGGAGTTGAGGAAGACGGTTCCAACTGTGCCAATTGTCCTCAACTGCGACCAAGCTTCTTCAAGCCTAGCTGATTACGACCACTCATCCCGAAAACGCTCATGCGAAGGGCCGGTCAAATATTTCAGCAACAGAGGTCCTGTAGACCCAGACATGACCAACTGAGGAAGTCACCTCCAGATCTTCACTCATACGAGAGATCCGTCCGCGGTGAATGCACTCTGATCGTAGTTGAATGCACCACCCTCAGCGCCGTTGCCGCACAGGTTTGCAGGGAGTGCCAGATACATGTCGAACTCTTTGTTGAGGTCCATGCTATCCAGGAGACCCGAGCCACACAGCTGCTCTAACGAGACATTCTCGAGATCTTCCGGCTGGAGACTGCTCAGGTCGGGAAGCTGCTGATACTGCTGCTGTTGTTCCGGTGCATGCATCATTTGCTGCAGCACTTGGCCATTCGGCAACTGTCCCAGCATCACATGCTGTTGGGGGACGAGCATCTGTTGAGGGAACGTATTCCTGCTAGATGCCTGCATGTTCATTTGCGTTTGGGAAATAACGCCATGTTGCTGCTGCTGTTGAAGTTGCTGTTGCTCGTTTTGCTTGGCCAAGGCTGCGTAGAGAAGTTCTCCAACAGATGCCTCCGACTGCAGATTACAGTTCGTCGTATTGTCCCTGATATTGACTAGAGCTCGCAGGCTACTCAATGCCTCACTTGCTGACATATTGATCTGATTCTGCTGATCGTTCAAGTCCGTTTGCATAGCGTTTTGTTGGTCAAAAGAGGTTAACTGCATTTGTGGACACGTCCCCGGTTCCAACTTAGGGACTACCGCTGGTGGACTCGGCATGGTTGTGAACGTGGTCTGAGCGAGGTCATCCTGTTCCGTCTTTATCGAATCGGGGAAAATGAAGAAATTTTCCTCGGTGACTCCGGAGGGTGACATTTCAGGGGTCAAGAGTCCGTAAGAATTGGCGACTGAATCTATCGCCTGGTATCCGCGATTTTGTAAGTTCATGTCGAATGACATGTCCTGTGGAAGGGCGCTGATATCACACACTGTACTGGAAGGAGGGAGGCGCATCTTGATGTCTTCGCTCCCACTGTAACCATCATGTGGAGATGGTGATGCTCTCGGAGATGCCTCCGGTGTTTGTAGGACGCTCATCAGACTCGTCATCTGTTCTGCTTTCAAAGCGTCTTTCGGGCCGGAGGTCGGTGTCGTTCCCTTTGTCGGTGTTTCTTCCTGTGACTTGGCTCCACGCTGTTTCTTGTTCTTCCGTCTACGGGGTCTGTATTTGTAGTCGGGGTAGTCGGCCATATGCTTGAGGCGAAGACGCTCTGCTTCCTCGACGAAGGGGCGCTTGTCGACGAGAGAGAGGCTCCTCCAAGCTTTTCCTGAAAAGATAGAGAAGAAGAAGACTGTGAAAATTCGTTGTTGATGTCTAGCTCCAAATGCGAAAATGATCAGATCAGATTATAGATGATCCAGTGGAGTTGCAGGATTAGAAGTCTGGCGATACCGATACGGACACGGTATTGTCCATATCAATGTCTCGAAGAGCTAAAACGCAAGCACATGAGCCAAGCTGTTGTCCGAGGGCTATAATTTGACCAGGGAAACTGATTTGACTAATTGAGCTTTCCTTGCGAAGAGCTCATCTGGCTCAATTGACATTAATATAACATTTATTCGAACTAGCCACACGTGTACACGCATTGCAGCTATACACACTTCCGTGATTCATAACTCCCGATTCATGACTCTTGACCTCATAATCACGAGCAATCGTTGGTACTGGAACCTGCCCGACAGGACATAAATTTGAACGTAGTGTAGATTGATTTCGTACATATATATAAGAAAGTTAACATTTTGAAAACGCGGGGATGGTTTCAGGATGTGTCAGTTTCATTTGTCTACAGGAGTGACAAGACCCTTTCGATCTGTCAATGTATTGTATTTCCATCAAAGATGTCCATCTATCACGAGGTCACGCAGCCTATTACGAAATTTAACTTGACGCCATCAACAGGTGTTTGACGTAGGTGTCGATATTCAGAGCCAGTCACGAGAGCTCGTGTGTCAGAGGCTTTGTGTACTACTGTCAAACTCGTTAAGGGTTGAAGTCGGGAGCTCCAAACTTTCACAGCTTTGAACGATGGTGTTGATAACCTATTGAAAAAGATCGCGAAAAGGCAACACCAGGCGAGCTCACATGACGGATAAGAAGGCAAACACGACTGGCCATGCATGGGACGCGGTTTGCGGAGAGCACGTCCCTGGGTGTTTTCTTTGGGAGGGATGACAAAAGGCGGGGGACGACCTGAAAACATAGGAATCGAGCGCGGGCGAAGAATCTAGAGGTTACAACCCGTTAGTCAGTGGTTTCCTAACAATCGCTGTTTACCGATGAAATCGTGGTGGCGGCGTGGCGCCGACACAGTCACCTGCCAATCCAATGATGACTTAACATGTCAAAGGGCGATAACAAAGTTACATATAGTCGGCCCCCCTCAGTAACATGGGTCGTGTGCGGCATCACGATTCTAGAGGTTAATATCCGTGAGTCCGTCGTCCCCTAACAGGCGTTGTTAGAGCGGCGGAATCAAGGTGGTATCGAAACACACATACATATACCCATGCGCGACAGAACAGGTTAAAGGTCAATAACAAAGCTGCTTAGATTCCGTAATTGCGTCATCAAGAATTGGGCAAACGAAACAGTAACTATTACAACACAATTGGTACCTCAAAAGTCGGGCAGAGTTAATCAGAGACGATGGGTTGGTTATTCTGAATTATCGTACGTTTGAAGTTCGGTGAACACTTATCGAGATCGACTGCAGTCTTTCAGTTTGACATTGGCCCAATATTTGAACAGTGCGCGGAGGCAATTGTGCCGATAAAGATCGAAGATAAACAAAAGACCTCAAACGACCTTGGCACATGACCGCAGAAATTGATTGAGTAATTGGGTGGGTAATGATACTGGTGAAGCGTGTCACAATTGCCATATTCTAGAATATACTATTTTTCATTTTCTTTTCTTCTTTGAACGAAGGGACGTAGAAATGGCAAGCCCCTTGGAACTTTACAATGATACATGTGATCCTCCACGTCACCCGCCCCCACGCACATACAGGGAGAAAAGAAAGATCCAGCTTATTGATTCCACTTGGATTATCTAATAGGTCCTGTCTCCGTCTGTTTCTTGCAATATTCCAAATAATTATCGGAACACGGTATTGAAGTCGACAGCATCGCAATGAAGACCATACTTGCCCCACTCGGACTCCCAAAGTGCGCGTTAGCTAACGCCAGGCTCCCCTCTGTCAAACAGCTTCAGCACGCAATCACTTCAACACATGGCTAGCATGAGGCAATGAAGCAGGAGACGTGCCTTGTTTGACAGCGCGCGCTACGGAAAACCCCCAACCCGCGTCGATGAACAAGCTTTGGTCTTACATCCACCTGCTTTCAAACGCTGAGCTCTACTGATGCCATTATTTCCCTGATGCCATGGAGTTCAGAAATCCCGTTCCGCCTCTCATGTATGTCACCTTATCATAAGGTTGTGCCTATACCAAGCCACGGTGGTACTCATATCCAATAGTACCGAAATAGCGCCTTGATGAAACATGCAAGCAAGGCATGATACGAATACCTATCTCTGTAGATGACTGTACAGCCTATGCCGGATAGCCTAGACTTTGGATTTATTGACTCAGTGCGCTCTCAGTCCGACCATGCATGCCATCCATGGTTAATACTGCGTTAATTGGGAAATACCCCCACCAGGCAGCTAGTTCAAGATGATTGATGGACTTGTTTTCGCGATGAGTCAGGGGTCGAGTGTTTGTTAACGAGGCATCTTTATTGGTTGAAAAACGGTGTGGGCCAACATCATTTATGATGTATGCGCTGATTACTGTTGCGAAACGTCAACCGCCCCAAAAATGAGCACGTGTTCGATGCAAGCTGAGCACACGTGGGCCTCGCATATTGGAAATCATGCCTCATGATGGCTACTATCCTATAGGTCTGGAGGATTCTTGCTCATGGAACGAGTTAGTTAATTCGGTGATACACTTCGTAATGATACTAAATTGGACAAGTCGTCCAATAGGCACTGATTCGTGTAGGCTACAGTCTGCAAATTCATCGTAGCTTTTGAGAAGAATGGTGAAGGGATATTGACAACTAAGGAAAACGATCAGACTGATCAAGTCCTAATGAGTCTTTGTAGGCTCATGAACGGACAAAACGTTTCTGCGTAATGGGCTACACAAGCCTAATGACACCACATCCGACAGTTTCTTTGAACTCGCATGTCACATATTAGTGGCCTCCACAACCTCCCTTCGAATTAGTTTCCTTTCCTAGAAAATCAGTTCGATTTCCTTTCCCCGAGCTCAAGCCTGTTTATCGAGTCTCTTAGCATCTAAAGGCGATCGAAGCAGCTATTAGTTTGCCAAGGCTGCCAATCAAACGTTAGTTTGCTGCAAGAATCCAGGGTCCGGCGATTCTTAGTAAATTGTATTATTCATTTCATTACGAGTCGGTCGACGCCAGAGTACAAGGCTGAGCCAACATGAGCTCCGTATGTGTTAGGTCATTTGATTGTAAGAGATATGCATTCCTCCATCGGTTATCACTCTTGCATAATAATTCACAGCTCACAACTCACTGTAGGAATGCCCCACTAGCTAGCTGAAGACCGCATAATTAATATTACGTCGCTATAGTCAGCATGCCCGCTGCACAAATGAGTCATCGCGAGAAGGAAGCAATCCTACCCTCACATATCTCTCGCAGCGAGCGTCCGACCATCGCGTGCAAAGCCGGCTCTGCTGGATGCACACCAGAAACCTGATTACATTCGAGGCTGCCCCGGGAAAACCGTTTTAATGATGGAGAATTATGGAGATTCGTCGTCAGCTGCTGTTGTGGCCGGCCTGTACTATACTAGGTTGTAGTGGTTGTACAGCTGTACGCAGTGTGATGAGGTGCGTATGGAGTTCAGAAACAGAATTGTAACGAGGTCCGTCGAGGGTATCCCCGGGTGCTAATATCACTACTGCAGGGTTGCCCTCCACAGGGGGAACATTTTATCGTCCAAATGTGGAATGGAACATTGGTTGCGTGCAAGTGTGATGAGCGGAATCACAGTGGGACAGTATGTCTCCCGAGTCTCGATTGACTACACCGCAGACAGTACGTGAAATAATGCCGAATACTCAAGGTCTCGAACAAATACTGAGAGGTCATGTAACATACTGTATTTTGGAACCACCTGCACCCTTGGGTGTGGTATAGCCGTATAGGTATACTACGCGCAGCAACATTTTGGAGACACATGTTCACAGGCCAGTTGATGCGCCCTAGACTGGATACGAGGTGTTCTCTCGTTGGCTGTTCGCTTTCCATCGGTGGAGGTTGGGTGATATGTTCAGGGTAAACGTTCGAAAGCGAATGAGACTGAGAGCGGATTATCGTATCTCAGACAGTGTACGAACATGATGTCGCCATGTTTGGTGCTGACAGGCAAATTCGAGTACATCGACTGCCGTTGAAAATTGGGTTCATTGTATGGAGAGTAGTTGTTTGGATTAGGGCAGTGATTTTTGCGGCGCACAATCAATGCGAACAGCACCTCGTGAAGCCTGCGTACTAGATCCCAGCACGTTCTCCCAGCTATGTACTTTGATGGATTGAGTTCAATTAACCGATGCGCATGAGGCGCCCAGTGGCGAGTGCTGAAGTCAAGTCGTCTAGGCCGGGAACCGCATTGCCCAACCTACCCATACTCCAGAGTGATCGCCCAATGAATTTAGGAAACCACCACTCCACTCAATTATGTATATTAACTCCCATCGTGGAACGTATTATCACAAATTACATTGGTAGACATTTGTCTTTCTGCGCAATTGCCACTTGTCAGGTTCGATCATGATCAAACTGCTAGCAGACTAGAGATCCATGGCATCAATCCAGTGACTTTCTGTTACACCAGCCGGTCAAGATCAAAATTAACTCAATTATAAACGAGGGCTTCGTATAGGGTTTAAGTACAGGACTGCAGGAATATGTCACGTTTTCTGGATAGGATCCACTGACAAGAGCCAGGGCGATTGGTCAAGCATTCCATAATTGTCCGAAGGTAATTAGCTCGAGCCACTCGAGCGTGACCACCGATGACCAAGGGTGTGCTATCGATTCCGTTATATCTCATCTGAAAGGAGGGGCAAGGTCAGCCGTGTCGAATCTATATGAATTGCCCTTCCCTACTATACCAGTAAGCGTACCTCAAGCAAGGTCAATTTATACTTCATGTTCGGATGATATCACAATCATGTCACCTAATGTGGGAAGGACAGCGCTAGTCAGTCGAGCCTAGAGCACATACAGCGATTCGCGACGACATGTGTATGGTAATTACCCATCACGTATAAGGATTCGTACGAAGTCTATACATGTAACTCTGCAAGCATAGGTGTTCAGTGTGTATAACTAGTCTATGCCTAGTTTTGCTAGGCTAGTATATATATCTGAAGCGTAACATATATCAGAGAATAACATTCTGGACAGAAATTGTTGGAACAAAGATGATGATTCCGGGGATATGCAGCGGTATGTAGGTCGACACCAACCACAATCTTCTCAGTAAAATGGTCAAAAGTTGGGGATCACCACACTTGATCGGTGAGATGGGGTTAGGTCTGAGCGACATTTAGCGTATATTGCAGTTCCGATCATGGAGGAAATGATGCGAAAGCTCCGAGAAGTGGTACAGTTTGAAGTTTTATTCATCTTTTTTTCTGTTTAGCATCGGAACATGTCATGCGTGGCGAATCTTCTTCTCCGTACACACGAATATTAGTAGCCTTCCTAGCTGACTGTACGCATGTTGCATTAGTGACTGTATACAGGCAGAATATAAGAGAATTCCAGGTACTGTGCCCGTGTCATGGAAACCTGCCAAACGATCCCACGCTGATTGTAAAGCCAGATACACGAGGGGGCCCTGGGAAATACAGGCACGCATCTTGTTGTACTAGATTCGGTCGAAAATACATTCACTGATGTAGGTAGGCTACACTCACAAGAAACGTGCGTTCTTTTTCCTCGTTTCTCACTCGCTTTTATATAGGGAGTCCCAGTCCTTCGCCTGTAATAGCAGGGCGACCACCTTGATTTGTCTTGTCATGATTCAGTCGGTGTTGGTGTTTTATACTACACAGGTATAGCTATATAGAGACTGAGGACAGGCCAGGGAAATGTCATCACTATCCCATTCCTCATGACTATAATTTGTAGGCTTCATAACAGGATCGATAGGCACGGTACTACAGGTGAGAGTGTATAATGTCTATGCTTAACAGGCTGGTGATATGAGCAAAGTCGCTCACGCTGATGATCGGTGATCCTTGATTTGAGACCGTCATGATCTAGTGATTTGTTTGTGTGTAATCTATACAGTCCGCCAGAATAAGGCAAGTCAACGAAATTAGACAGTAGGGTGCTAGTCCTCCTTATCTTCATTGGCTGAGAATTTGGACACAACGTGAACGAAATGTCAAGCATAATATTCATTCACATGACGCATGCGATGCGTTGGCTTACATACAGTGCCCACAGGGATAAATAGGGCATTCATGACGCACGCATCTTTGATGTCCACGAGAGGCAAGTGCGTTCGAATTACTTTGGTGCAACTGAAGGAGTGGGTTTCATCGGAAAGATTGCGTTGAATTTTAAATGTAAAATATTCTTGTCAGGCAACACTGAATTTGAAGTAACTACTAAAGTGGTAGCCGGTGGTCGTGTGATCGTTTCAATGGAAAACACCAGTGCCACATGGGCAGCCGGCAGACCTATACACATGCTGGTAGAAAAGCCCGCACACACCATCTTGGCGGTGATGCCCAATACCAGTTACCCAGAAACGAAAATATATGAGTAAGCCGCAGGAAAGGTACTACAAAAACAGTCCAGGAGCTATTAAACACCTTATTAGGTGTTGGAACCGCCATTAGTCGTATCCGATTAGCTGTTGACAAGTGCAAAGCGATACCACCGGAACAGGAAGAAGATCGAGAGCAAGCACGTGAGGATGAGTGGGTCACTCTATCTGGGAACATCTGAAGCCCGGAAGATCGAGCGAGGGAAAGGTTTAAACTGGTTACCTCTTTCCGGATCAATCATCAAGTGTGATTCAGAATACTGCTAATAACACGTTACCGTATTAGGGAGAGGGATAGTACTGCGAGGATGCCAGATTGGGGAGAGAGGACCTATAAGCAGAAATGCAGGAAGGCAAATGTTTTCTAATAATAAAAAAGACTAGATG
>JAUOBX010205545.1:0-11875 GCA_032360705.1 Eupentacta quinquesemita
TTTAAGTAATTAATCGTGAAGTAGAGAGGACGAACATTGCGCCGATGTAGGCCTAGGCCACTGTTAACTTTGGAAGAAATGACCACATACTCTCTGCCAGAGCGTTCACCCGCCCCCGCCTCCGCGTCCGCGTCCGCGTGCATGGAAATGGGTTCCCCGCGTTGTCCGCCCGCCCGCTCGGTACGCCCGCCCGCGTGCATGGAAACGCAGCTTAAAAAAAGGAAGGCAGACAGACTTTACCAATAGCTAGCGATGAGATAAGCAAATCTGTGAATTGCCCCCTTGTTTATTATTGTTTATATAATGTGTCAATCCAGTCACTCAACGTTTTACAACGCGACTCAGTGTCATGATTGTCTTCCTATTTCATGTCTAACTGCATGTCGCTAAGAGCGGCCACTTCAGACAACATTGAAATTATGACATGAACTTATCAAGACAAGTCAAGTAACACAGTATCGGGAAGTCACATGGACTGTAAATTCAGTTATCGCCTATATACGATATGAGTGCACGTATACATTAGCCCGCATATATCCTGTATTGCTCCATGTTGCATAAATGCTACAGACCTCGAAACTGCCAACGTGATGCTCGAAACTAGAGTAGTTACACTGCAGTTTCACCGAGTGAATACGCAGGCACCGCGGCGTGAGATCTGATAATCTGTGTTCGGCTATAGATGGGCTCTCAAGTAGGGGATGGGTTGATGTAGTGCGGAATCACTGCCAAGCTAATCCCAGCTGGCTGGCCCCATAGGATTAACGTGTCCATTCGACAGCCGTGCTTTGCAAGTTACTGTATCTAGATGCCAGTCCTATCGAATCGTTCATTTTTGACCGGTGGAAAAATATCCGTTTGTTCTCGGGATGTTATGGTGCGTCAGGTCACGTACTGCTTTGGTGTGCGGTTCATAGAACGTGGCAATAATTTTCGTCACTCCCTTGTCGACCATGAGTTTACCCCCCGCTTTGTTATTCAGATAAGCTGCGTTTGGTCGTATGTCGGGTTTTGGACACAAGTAATGTCCCTTCCTCTTGAAGAATTTCCTCGAGAAGAACACCGAGATCCCGAGGAACTCTTGGACTTCTCGGATGATCTTCCTGGGCGAGTCGAGGAACTTCTGACCATCCAAGACTAACCGATTTCGGAATGGATTGGATCTGTTGGTCGTATAGTCCCTACGAGACAATCTGGTACGAGGTATCAATTCTGCCGGACACGTTGAAAATACTCTGCTCGAACGAATCTGATACCCTGTAGCTCCGAAAATAATTAACCTTTCCTCTCCCTTTCTTCACCGCAGCGGTCACGTAATCCCACACATTTTCCAGTCTCGATTCTGTTAACTTTTCCACCTTCTCGACCTAATTTTCATCACCAAGTGACGATATTCGGAAAGCGCCCTCTCTATGGGGTTTCGCAAAATTAGGATGAATTTCACGTCCTCGCCACAACCTGAGAGACTATGTCGGGGCCATGCTGTATGCTGACCAGGTTCATCAACGCAACCTCCTTAGGCGTCGACATGAAGGTTTCTCTGTTTATCACGTCGGATGACAGATCCACTGCTTTCGCCGAGTCCTCGTTAACGGTACACAAGTTCGTGGCGATCTCCGGGTGCAAGTCCAACATTAACGGCAACGCCTCTGTGCCACATCGACTCACACCTGATAGTACAACCTTTGCGTCCCGTTTTTCTCACCCCTATTCAGGTTGCTTACTTTCATTAACAGCTTCCCTAGATAGCAAAAACCGCCCTCCTGCGTATGTATAACAACCCTCAACATTCACATTTTCGTCGTGTATGTCATTTTCAGTGTCTTTTGTTGTCTCGTCGTCTGTGATGATTCTTCTTGCCTTTTCGAGCCTTGTTGACCCCAGTAAGCCTACTTGTTGTAGAGAAATCTTCAGTTCTATATTCTACATTTGCATTGACATTGCCTTTTTTTATGATACGAAGCGCTACGCGGAGGGTAAAAAAATCACAAAAGATTGAGAACATAACAGAGAGAAGATTAATTCATATTCGTCGTGTTACACAAATTAATGGCTATAGGTCACATAATAATGCTCGGATAGCTCTACTGCCCATTGAATTTCTGAGGCCGCCATAATGTTCGCACGATCACTGCAATTAGCAGTCACATTTAACCTGCTGTGGCACGGCATATTTGAAGTTCCTGGAGACAGGAAAACTGGGATGCCGTATGGTTTACGTAGGGATTCCCTACGGCATCAGCTCCACGGCGGGCCGACAATCTTCGTCAGAAATAGAGGGGACACCCCCGCTCCCCCATTCAGTGTTGCTATTTGACAACATGTTTGTTGGGCGCAACATTGAATGGGGGTGTGGGGGTTTCAGTTCCACGGGTCTGTCGTGTCCCATCATTTTTGTCGAGGTTGTAGCCGTGAGGCACACAGAGGAAGATCCTACGGGCACTGACATGTTACGCTTGCCGTAGGGTGAATGTGCTGTGAACTCCGTACTGCCGCCGTTTCTATGGACATTTACGATCAATGACCACTAAGAGCTGAAATAACCTGCCGGGCGAGCTCACAGATACAGCCGATCAGTGCCGTCAGTGTTCAGCGATATAACCAGCATATGATTAAACCTACACATGGCCCAGCAATGGAACAAACCTGGGTACTGTTATTATTGCCAGTGCAAAACCTTTACCAGGTACGGTGGCGATAATCTAAACATTAATATGGAGGTGAGGCAATGAGACAACAACTTGGAAGTTGCCTACCCCTCGTTCTCCCTGCTCGACTGAATAACTTGTGTCTGTGCTATTTCGGAAGACTTTAGTATGATCCGACTGGGATTCCATTCTCGCCTTTCAGAGTGGAAGGTTGACACATCATCAACTGTGCTATCCACTTGGTTGACATCTACATGGAAATCTGGAGAAATATATATATATATATACAAAGTGTTAGGTTATGTCATATGATATAATATTATTATTATTATTATTCGGATATTAAATATGATCACGACATCAATAGTGACAGTGTATACGGTTACATACCGTATCGAATTAGATTATTGATATCGACGAAAGACGGAACGATATATGCTTTCATTGGACTAATTATAGTTCATCGGGGTCCATGCATTCATTTATCAGAGACAGTCAATTGTGTTCCATGAAACAGTCTCTCAGTACATATTCACCTGCACTGTACCGGTACAGGCCTATACAGCTTGCATGACACAGCTCGGTAACACATCCGATCATGAACTGAACAACATGAGTACCAAAATATCAATATAAACATTATTACGAACATCATTTGCATTTCATCAAACGAACGAACTAAACTTGCATGGCATCAGTCAGCGCCATAATTATTACTTAGATGAACATGGCTCTCAGTTTCTGATTAGCTTGATCACGTCACTCTCCATCGTGTAGGCCTATGTTACTCATTAGAATGCAACCCTTACAGTCAATCCGAGAGTAGACGTCAGTATGATTATGACGATAATGGTAATAATAATGAAAATACAAATAATAATAATAATAATTTGACACCTATATCGCGTCACAGCGATTGGAACAATGACAGTAAATGCTGATACACATAACAATAAAAAGGAAAAATACTCCGTTACTGATTAAGATTATTCATTATAGAGATACTGCGGCATTCGAGGATGATCGTCCATTAATTAGGTCATTCACCATCACTCCTGTGCTTTCAATCTGCAGGTTCTGGGGCGATAACATCCAGCTACCTGACCGAGTACAAGGAGGAGAGCAGATCATAGCTATCCTCGGATCGAGGAATGTCACAGGTAGGTCAAAACAAAAGGTTGATTATCAATGGAACCTTTCATTTGAACATTACAATAAAATAGGAACATATAATAGGCAGCGTAAATAATGTTAAGATCAAATACCTCAGTTGCATAATGTTTTATTACACATTGTGATGCGCTGCTGGACCTGCGATTTTCACACTATACATTGATACACCCATATACACCCTCCAATAATGAATTATATCCTAAATGAGTCATATAAGACACGGATTCGAATGCGTGTTAAACTGAAGCTGCTTGTCTGCAGTGGGGTGGGATATGGTGTGTCACCTCGATTGTCTCACACCAGCCACGTGTAGCAGTAGGTAGACTGTAAGGTAACTGTCAGCGCAATCTGTGACTACAGCTATAATATATGTGAGCGCCCTTCGTAGTTACTATTTGTAACATATCGTGATTCGCCTGTACTACGATCTAACATATGAACGTATTATATACCTAAACAAATATATTCGATGCCTCGGTGTCGATAAACAATACATACAGAAAAAAAGTATAAATTAGCTCACAGAAACAATATGTAATAGTAGATATAATATATTATATTTTGGGGGCAACAACTAACAGCTATATGAGTCACACAACTACATTCCAGGCGTGCTCTTGTCAGGTCATTAAGAGAGCAGAGGTGAACATAAGATATTACCTCCTCCTGTTACACAAAAGATAGTGGAACTGTATAAGATCATAATGTGCGTGAATGAGTAATCGAGGGATTAAAGACGGTCGACCTTTAAACCCCCACCCTTTCCTGGTGAAGGTGCAGATGGATAGTTGACCTCATATTGTTCCCTTCTTTCAGGTCCCTATTCCTCTTTCGAATCAATCGTCTTATTGCTGGAACATGTATAAACACATATTGTTCAAGTTACTCAGTCTGTGTCTCCGAATCAGAAAACAGTCAAGCCACTCGAGAAAGCATTGCCGGACTGTAATAAATTTATTATAAAATAATTATTACGTCAGGCTTGGTTATGTGCTTCACCTAATAAATTGTTTTGTTATTCTCCTGGACCTCATATGAGCTAATTCAGAACTGGTAAAGTGGAAAAATTCTGTCGGAAATCTGATGTCAATTAAAAAAAATATGTCAGTAATTACGAACATTGCTGTGCAAATTACAGATCGTGTTATTAATTGACGCCAGGAAAACACGCATCACTGGTTTATTCGGGTGAATGAATCAGTAACTAAATCTGAGGCTTACTTGCTGAGAGTAAACACGTCAATCTGAAGAAGCGCGAGTGTTGTAGGTAGCCTGTCATAGAGAGAACAGGCTGGATAGATATTCCGGCGTTTTATTATTCAGTCATTCATAAGTTATTGTGAGTAATTTAAACTGGCCACGGTTTCTAATCGTAAGCCAGTGAAGTTCTCTGATGAGTGAGTATCATATACAATACAATAATTTGGCGGAGTATTGTTACTTTTATGCAATACGCCGACGGCGACGTTAACTATTAACATAGACCACACAAGACCACAGCAATGTGGTGTGATTCCCCGTCAGTGGGACATGTCAATTAGGCTACATGTCATGAAGGCTGGTGATGTGACTTGTTTGCTCTGCGCCCCACCCCTCCCCTCTAAAAATATATGTTCGTCCTTCCCCAGTTTAGGTTCATGCTTTTCAGTTCGAACTATCCCAAATAAGTTGTTATTGTCACTGCCTCTTGACCGCCCCCATATATCCCACGCAACACTCTCAAGGGAATTCCCTAATTGATTGTTCAGATATATTGACCACTGCAAGATGGTATTGTTTGTTCAATGTATAAGGGGTGAACATCATTGTGGAGTAGGCGAGAATCTCACCTAGTTGGATACTGTTTACACAAGTAGTTAAATGATCAAATAATAACCAGTAAGCAACAGTTCACTGTACACCAAGTGTATCCATTCCCCCCAGTGAAGACAAGTTTAGTGGATCACAATGCAGAACCAGCCAAGGAATTGGAACATACTAATTTGGCTAACATGGGTCCGGTATTGAAGGCTATTGTGCAATGAGATAAATAGTGCATAGATTAGTCGTTGGTTCACCCCTCTCATTTAGTAAAGAAGAAACGAGCCTTCTACACAATTGAAGTAAACCGTTAATTGTATTTATTTTATAGGGTATTGGGACTCGGACCTGACTTATAATTAGTAGGGATTATTTATGTCTCAAAACATACCAAGAACAGAGCCTTTATATAAATACTTACATTCAATAGTTATTCTGTTTACAAGGTTTCCAGAATTTTACCGCTGTTGACCTAATGTGACCTTTGGCCAATGGAATATTGATAGGAAATATGTACCAAATATGCACAACGTTCATACCTAGAGTGAAGGCTGTGTACCTTTGCATTCAATAGTTACTCTGTATTTGGCCTCTGCTGACCTAGTGTGGCCTGAATTATTCTATAATTCTGAATTACTATATTTGTACAGCCTACATACCAAGGATGAAGCCTGTGCACCATTGTATTTGATAGTTATGCTGTTCACACGGTTTCTAGTGTTTACTTTGATCTTCTTTGTTAATTCAATGTTCGTGCTGCCTTGACGTTTCACATGTAGATTGATAAGATTGTCATCTGTCTTCTAGAAGTACGTGGATGGTTGCGTGAAAACTCGCTAAAGCTCGACGATTCAAAGACCGAGCTAATGGTCTTTGGTACTCACTCTCATCTGCCTAAGACCAACAATATCTGTCTTCAAGTCGGGGACCACTCCGTAGAGCCTAGTTCAACAATAAATAACCTTGGAGTTATCTAGGACCCTGAGTTGAACATGGATTCTCATATTGATCACGTTTGCCGCATTGCTTACATGCACTTGCGCAATATTGATTCCATCCGTAAATATCTAACAATGGACGCCACGAAAGCCTTGGTCAACGCGTACGTCACTTCACGCCTCGACTATGCCAATGTTCTGCTCTATGAGATACTGACAAACTGAATTCTCAAGCTTCAGCGAGTCCAGAATATGGCTGATGGTATAATCTGTCTCAAGCGAAAATCTGAACATATATCGCCGTCGCTGATTAAACTGCACTGGTTACCTGTAGAAAGTATGGTAATTTTCAAGATACTGCTCTACACATATGATGCGTTGCAAAACATCGCACCGGTATACATCAACACCATGGTGAATTGTTATGAGCCAGGAAGGACCCTACGATCATCAACAGAGGGCCTACTTCATCCCCGGCCATGAATCCAGCCACCATATGTACAGTGACAGAGCGTTCGAGGTGGCAGCGGCAAAAGAATGGAACAGTATCTCGCACTCTATTAGATTGGCAACTTCTCTGTCCGGTTTTCGAAGCCAACTAAGACATATTTGTTTTAGAAGCCGGTTGACTTATAATTTCCATTGCAGGTATATATAGTTGTGCCCTATTGTATTTTGTCCATCTTGTTACAGCGCATTGGAGAATATAATGCTATAATGCAGATGACACGGCGAAACGCGTGTCTCAGCAGTTCATCGCGATTATCCTTCTATGCGAAGCAAATGAGCACCCTTGTTACTGACCCTTATATTCAAAAGTGTCGTTTCCAAAAGGAAGTGATTAGGTGTGGTGATGCGGAAATAGAAGATATTGTCGTAACCAACTTACCATCATTATTGATGCAAAGGTATGTATGATGTCAGCCAATAACGAACAAATCAACTTTCCTTTTCACTTGTCTTTACTTGTCGTTTAATTTGTGACACACTTCATCGCATGTTCGCTAATCAAAAACGCTCTTATGACTATGAATGTACATTATACACATTTTGATGAACGACATTACCATGTGCATTTCTGCGTATCGTTACTCTTTGCATCGTGTATTTTTCGCACATTCGCTTCTCTGCTCCGTTGGACATATCCATCATCCCCCTATTCCGTTCTATTTTGACATATTTTTGTTTGTTTAACAGTCTAATGGAGAACTATTAATATCACCAAGTACCTGACCTCTGGTCGATGGGATGTGAGTCTTTCTTTAATGTTATGATTGTCACTCCATCATAGTTGCATTGGCTGCTCATCTTTCCTGCTAAAATGTATTACCCGAGGCTGGATTTCTTTTTCGATGCCCCATACACATAACAAGTTTCGCGAAATAAAGTAACCACAGCAGTATGATGGTATGATGGTAGATCAAGTACACGGGAACTCATTCTATAAATCAGAAGGAACCTATATATGAACAATATCACATATGTTATGGTCAACCATACAGTTGTCCTCCAAATTTAGAATGGATAATGTTAATTCCTTGATGAAGTCGAAGGAATATATGTAGTCAAGTCGTATGTGTGTGTATGTACTATGTATATCTGTATGTATGTGTGCACGCACCACGACTACCTCACCAAGGAACAGTGAGCTTGGCCCCGCTTCCCCATCTGCCCCGCAGTCTCCTCGGAACTTTGCAGTAGGCTTCCGCGAGCATCGCTTATAAAGAGCTGGTACGTCACGCTCCGCTGCTCACTGGGTGGCCAACCCAGCTGGGCGCCCGTCCTGCTGCCACGCCGCGGTCTCCTTCGGGGTTGCGGATCAGCCTCCGCACTAACAAGTACGTGACCGGTACCCGTCAATGCGGCGTTTGTCAGTATGCCATGTGTGTGTGTATGTGTGTGTGTGAGTGTGTGTGTGTGTGTGTGTGTGTGATGTCTGTGACGCCTGGCTTGTAAACATGACGACTCAACCCAACCTTGATGTATGAAGCTTATACTTAGTATATATGTTCCCCATGATGAGTAAATTACCCCTATTGTTTGGGGGTCAGGTCAAAGGTCATCTGAGGTCACTAGAGGTCAAAGTCTGAAATCATCGTAATCACGAATCGTAAGTCCGGAATGCTCAGCCTGATCAAGCTGAAATTTGATGTGTACCTTTTTCATGAATAGTACAAAACGCTATTGAGTTTGGTGCAGATGGGAGGTCATTTTGGGGAAAAATTGGGAAATTGTGGGAAATCGGTATTCCGGTAAATTGTGGCTTGTAAACACGGTGAGTCCACCCCACTTGAATAGATGAAGCTCATACTTGCTAGGTATGTTCCCCCAAAATTATGAAAAAATAGAACTTGCTATGTGATTCATTATCACTAAAAGGCAGACATAATGACATATATTGTTACAGTAATTACAGCCAACATGAACTCTCATAAGAAGCAATGTTGAAGCTGCCTGCTGATTGACTGGGGAAAAAGTATCAAATGATGTGTTCTATCAATACCAACGCGCAGATAGACATATGTAAAAGAGGGTGACCATCATCAAATGAATATGAAGCAAATTTCTTTGCGTTGTAGCCAACATAATATTTGATTTGATCTGATTGCTACAGGTTCAGGAAGCCCCTGAAGGCTCATCGAGGAACCCTGGCCGTGTTGATCGTGGATAAGCATAGGCGATAACTCGCCTTCTCTTTTCGACTAGTGCTCAGAAGTTATCAAAGCAGTAGTGTACAGTAACCAGTCTCAACCTGCAACCGGGACCGCCATTTAACGTCCCCATCCGACGGACGACCACTGAACCGCAGGATTCCAATGGAGAACTACTTTGATTTGTAACCAACCAGCCATCTTTTCTCACGGTCAGGGACACTATGAACAGAAGGCAGAAGACCTCAAATATGGCAACCCTACTTCAAATCCACAATATCAGCAGATGACAGGTAGTTAGCATACTCCGTTGGAAATACTAATCTCCAACCCCGAATTGTACAGACAAATATAATTGAGGTATTTACAGGAGTCGTGATAATAATTTGTTCACCGCCTTATTTAATTTATTCTCTAAAATAGCCCTTTAACATCAAATGACACCATATCACATACTGAGTGTGTAGATTTAGTAGTTGGATCACCAGGCATTCTAAATAAAAAATCTTCGCTGATCCTGATATGACAGTCACTGGATCAACTACAGTTCACACCCATCAATCAGGCATCATTCGTGCAGCAACATCTATTTTTGAACCTATTAGATATTTTGCTGGGTTGGATATCTGTACCAAGTTTCAGAGCAATCAGACAAAATTGTAGCAGGCCCAGGCAGTGACTATCAAATAATGTACACACTCACACAATGCAACGTTGTAATGGTAGAGGAGTGCAACAGATTACTAAATGTGACATTATTATAATGATGATCGGTAGAGTACGTTAATATATATATTGCTAACTTGCTCTACATTTTAAAAATATATAACTTGACATACGATCAAGTTTACAGATGACCCGAATCATTTTTTAATCATTTTTGCGATATCTTGGCGAATCCAGTCTTCACCGATAGTATACACACTGGTGTTCGATTCTCATCGAGACACGACGACCATACCGATATTTCATGAAATGTATTGCTATCTGATCTCACAAACTATACCACAGTATGTTTCACAAAATATTGCATCACTATTCAGTATCTTATATGGAAGAACCCATGCTATTCAAGAGCCTTGTACTAAAAACGTACTGAACTTTGACGGTCAGTGAAAGTAGCATACAATCAAACATAACTATCAATTTAACTGGACTATATTCCTGTCTGTGCTGATTTTATTTTCCAACCACTCGGCCCAGATGTGCATAGAACGTACCTATAATGGCTATTTCATGTTACTCGCGATATGAATACAGTATACCCGAGCACTGGATACATTATGTCTTCCCTGAATTGCTGTTGATATCAATTGTTCCCTAGTGTTAGGATTGGTGCTAGCGTCAGCAAATGAGGAAAAATATGATTGGGTAAAATGATGAAAATGCGTCAGCAAATGAGAAAAAACCTTGTATTCCAGTGCGCGTCGTCCCTGCATAGTTCTAATAACACCAAGCTCACACCAAGAAAATTATACCTAGCGATATTGTGTTTTAATACTTGAATAGGGAAATGACGATGTCGAGTGAGCCACTGGATTACTGTGTCGATCGAAAGGTGAGATACTGCCTGAGACTTCATGAATACATGTCACTCTAAGCAGGCGACAGAAGTCAAACTAAGGATCAGTAGGGTAAATTAATAACTACGATTCATGTCTTTGTTCAATTTAATCTCAATAGTATGATGAGTCAACAAGTACTTATTTTCTTGAGTACTCAAGTTGACAACACATACAACTCAATATAAGTATAAATTACTGATATACTATAATAATAATAATAATAATAATATACTATACCACATATGTAAGAAGAACACTCCATGCAGTCCCTGTAGTAACTGATATGCATGAGACAATATTGTGTTTAATACTCACCGTTACCATGTGCAGAAGTGTGATTCAGGTAATTTAGGATGAATACAAGGCGTTGATAGAATGCTGACGTTTTAACGTCATGTATCCTGTTATGTGCGCACATTTGAACGGGTAATTCATCTTATTATTATTATTATCATCATTATTAATATTGTTCTCATTATTATCATCATTATTGTCATCATCATTATCATACCCTTTCGTTAGATGAGGAAAATTTGGAATATTCAGATGATGAATGACGAGACCTGCGAGCAGTGACGTAGTTGGGAATTTCCGAATGGGGGCGATGGGGAGCTGAATAATTTTCTGGTGGGCGACGTGTTACCGTCTAAGCGGAGCGCCACCACTGGATTCAGAACGCCACCCAAACTGGTTTCAAAATTATCTGAAATTCTTCAGAGCTAAAATATTTGTATGTAAGTAGGTCTACTCATCAAGTGATTTTGGGAATAACCAGTGGATAAAACCAACTGAGTGTGGTGCTCGCCAAAAGAGTACAACCAACTGAGGTAGTGCACCCGACCAACAACTTTCCTGAGAGGCAACGTGCTACTATCTAGCAGTGTTGGAGGACTCGAGGCCGGATAGTGGTGGCCTCGGCCTCGGAGGGTGCGGCCTCGGCATTGGCCCCGAAGCTCCCGGCCTCGGAAATTTGACCGAGGCCGGTCCGAGTCATTCAGTTAAATGAGTGCATAAATATTACAAAAACATGTAAAGTGTCATGCCTAGATTGCCTTGAATAGTTGTCGAAATTAAAGACGACATCGATCAAAGAGAGCAAG
>JAUOBX010205656.1:0-11872 GCA_032360705.1 Eupentacta quinquesemita
GGATTAGCTCAGTGGGAAAATAGAGCACTGGACTGGTGATCAGGAGATTGCGAGCTCAAATCTCGGCTGGCTGGGTAATCCGGTACATCCTCACACAAGGTGATATATCTCAATCGCCTCGTCCAACTCAGGTCTTATTGGGAACTTGTGAGGAAGTTGAGTACAATTGGCTGCTGCAACGTACTCTCCCAGATTGTCCGAGTGCGAACTTCTTTCTATGATCATGGTGATATCTGTCAAGCGCATGCATTTCCTTTAGCTGGATCCTCTGATTGCAAGCTGAGAAATTATTACCATGGTCTCCAGGATACTCCCAAACAGGGAATGTCCAGCCACCCTTCTGCCAGGCCTACTGGGTCAACACAGTGCCTCTGGCAAGAGGTCATAAATCATTGGACCACGCATGCACAGGTCCATAAGCTGTAGTGTGGGACTTACACTTTCATGGCTTGTTCACATTCTAGTTTCCATGGACGCATCCCTGGAAATTGCCTGGCAGCTTGGTGTGCGGGGCCAGTACCCATGACCATCAGCCAGGGCAGCTAATCCCTCTTCCTGAGCTGTGCCTGATAGTGTGGGTGAGCAGAGCTAAAGGCATTTGGCAGGCATGCGCTTCGAGCATGTCACAGACATAGGGCAGCGCTGTCTGTGATAGATATTATCATTTCTCTTATGTGTATTTGAAAAAAGAGACGACTATCGCACAGCGAATGTCCTGTGTTCGGAGAGGGAGGGACCAATGCAGAACTGCACCCTAAAAAAATTAACAGCTCACAAGATATTAAAAAGTTTCAATGATCATTTCACCCTTCTGATGAAAGCCTCATTCGATTCTGTTTCTAGCCTGCAGAGAGTTTGTAGCACCCAAAAACGGATTTGCTGAGTGTGAGTCCTCCTCTTCCGAAGAAAAGAACTGCGAAGTGCTCTGCAACCCGGGATACGACTTCACCAAGCCCCCTCTCGACGAATACTCCTGCGGACCCAGCTCAGACTTCAAGTGGAATCACGAGTCGGGCAGTAACCCAAAACTGCGCGTACCCGCCTGCACCAGTAAGTTAATGTGTGTTGATGTGCAGTGTGGTCTTGCCATACTCTGGGACTCGTATAGCATGATGGTACCTAGATGAATTGCAGAGTGTTCTGAATTAGGGGATAATGAATATATACAAGCCTTTGTTGCAGAATTAAAACCCGGGTGACGTCATAATAAGAGGTTAGCAAAAACCAGAGGCGCTAGCCGAGGGTTTTCCCTTCTGTTATGACGTCAAACCGGTTCTAATTCGTAAACAAAGGCCCGAGGATCTATTCATTATTCCTATTCATAAATGCATTTTCTAAATCAAATGATCATATCAACAACAATCTGGAAAATTATAGGTAAAAAGTTATGAAAAGATCATTCGAATTTACAGAATGTTGAAAATTCATGGCATCGCGTCCCAATAAGTATTGGATTCCAATGAACGCGCGCGTATAACGTGTACGTTGCGTCCGTGTTTGCGCTTGTTCTCTTGCGCGAGAGGTTCGAAGTGTGCAATTTCTCTGGGGTCGCAGACGCAGTAGACGCACACTCTATGTAGACCGATCCATTCACACGCACAGTCTAATCAGTAGCACAGGTTTCTGTGTTGTGGTAACGACGCTCTGAATGCGCGTTATAGATTCCTGGACACGGAGCGCGTCTGAATTCTGAACAATCAGAAGGCTGACACACGTTCATCTTCACCTGGGTTTTCTTCTTGTGGTCGCGTATCACGTGCGTGCCCATATATGAAAGTAAGTCGCTAGCCGGTCAGTAACCCGAAACTGTGCGTACCCGCCTGCACCAGTAAGTTAATGTGTGTTGATGTGTAGTGTGGTCTTGCCGTACTCTGGGACTTGTATAGCATGATGGTACCTTGATGAATTTCAGGGTGTTCTGATTCTCTGAATATGACTCTACCAAATCCTCCTCCCTCTACGGGTATGTCCGTGGCCCTAGCTCAGACTACAAGTGGAATCACGAGTCGGGCAGTAACAGGAAACTGTGCGTACCCGCCTGCACCAGTAAGTTATTGTGTGTTGATGTGCAGTGTGGTCTTGCCGTACTCTGAGACTTGTAGAGCATGATGATGGTACCTCAATGGAATGCAGGGTGTTCTGATTCTCTGAATATGACTCTATCAAATCTCCCTCCCTCTTCGGGTATGTCTGGGGCCCTAGCACAGACTGCAAGTGGAATCACGAGTCAGGCGGTAACCCACGACTGCACAAACCAGGTTAATGTGTGGTGTGGTCACATGTATAGCAATGAGATGGGGGTGTTCATGGTTGTAGCTACAGGGGTCGGGAGAAGCCCCAACTAGCTTTTACCGACCCGCAATAGGGGCTAAAATGTGCCTTGCCGACCACCACTCCCAAAAAATGATGAAAAGAAGAAGAAAAAAGGTTTTATTTCAAACAGATTTTTACCTGCCTTCAGTACCCTGGAAGTATCAAAATCACTGTAATATGGTTCAAATGTCTCACTCATGTACGTACAATTGCCAAAAGTTAGTATCAAGCTCTGAAACTACAACAGTTGGATCTGGGGAGCCTGCGAAAACCCGAAAAATTGGGCTTCCGGTCTAAAGTACTGACCACCCTCCCCAAATAAATTAGCCCTCACTGACATCTCTCTAGCTACAACCCTGGGAGTGTTCACCTTTCACAAAAGTTATCCTCTTCTTTTCCATTATTCCTACCGAAGTAACTACTGGCACCTACTAACTCATCAAATGGAAGTTCCTCTCGCTGGCTATTTTCCATTAGTTCTGGGAAGTGAGACTGCTGAAAAATGGATGCTGCATGCTGGATGCACTCTGTATTGTTCAATCACTATTGCACAAATTTCAGAATTCAGAAATTTCAATTTCTGTAACTCTCCAACATAAATCCTATGGACATTGTGTTTGGTATGTCTTGATATGATTATTATCCCATTAGAGGCCAGATGTAGGGCTAAGTCATTGCTTTGAAATTTGCATAGATGAATAGAGTACGGTATTTCAAAACCCCTAAATCCAAAAATTGTAGCTCCCAACCCGTTGTATCTTTTGTGTTATCTTCATTAATACTTCACAAAAGGAACCAAATGTATGTCCCTCTCGAGATAACACAATAATTACTTATTTTCCAAACCCTTGAAAAGTGCAAGTTATTTGTTCCCTTTGAAGTCAATGATTACTTGCATCTATATCTTGCTAGAAATTATGTGAATTGTTTTCCACATCAGCTCTACATTTTTGGGGGACAGAATTAAAAAAAAGTCAACTTTGCATTGACTTTATACTGAGCATGCATTCTCCTTCCCCTTGTGACATCCAAAAACATTGCGTAATACTAGATCTAACCTTATTTTCACTGTCTTATCGACTGAAATACATTTTGGGGGTTATATTCTCCTAATATATTAGTCAAAGAGAATCATAATCTGCAAAGGAGCTTGGTAGCCCAGTCGGCTAATACGTCGAGCTAGTAACCCAGAGGTTACTACGTACTAATGGTACAGCCATTACAGGTACATAGGTTACAGGTTCGAGCCCGCGTAGCACCCTTGAACAAGGTGCTTTATCCCGATTGTTCATAATGAGAGCTCCTATGGAAAGCAGTGCTTCGGCACTGAATTAGGACTACCCTCGTAAAATATGACAATAAAAAAAAAAAAATCTGCAGCTTTCTCACGAAAAACGAAGCTATGTGGTGGCAATATAAACAAAAACAACAATGAGTGAAGTCGTGAAGAACACAATCATTGAAGTCATGAAACACTTCGAATGCATGAATAGAATAATCACTAAGTATATTCATGAACTCATATTGTAGGTCGGAGCTGAATAAATATACCTGTAAAAAACAGTTTATTCAATTATCCGTTACAGAGCTAGAGGCCTTCACAGTTGCGATGTGCAAAACAAAAAGCAATCCAGGAATCCATTCGTACGGTTGCAGATACGGCAGAACCCCAGTGAAGAAAGTAAGACAAATATGCTGTATTTGGATGACACAAATACGGACTGCTTTTAGGGCAGAAACAATCATTGAGATAAAACGGAACACGCACTTACCTAGCAGGGATGAAGTCTAGGCCGGGATCAAGCTCATTTATGAGTAAACACACTGATGTATAGCGGACTCGAGGCCAAAATTAGGCCGAGGCTGGGCAAATCCGAGGCTGCCACAACACTGTTACTAAGTAATACAACGATCTGTACTGATGGATTCTTCGCGATATCTATCGATATATGAGACCGTTTACCGGCTATTCACTTGAGAAAAGCCAGTTTTCGGATATCAATTCTAGTTAGTCGTCAGCTCCAAGCACGGTCGGGTCGAGAAAAAAAAAGATTGATATTGACAAATATCATTACTCACAAATAGCAAGTTTACTGCTAATCTTTCCGTGTGGCACCGAGCCTGGAAGACTGGCGCTAGAAAACGATTAGTGAAGTAGATCAAATAACGATATGTTATGAAGTTCTGACTTTTATGCCACAGCTGAGCCAAGTGTTGAGTGGAGTTGACTATCATACTATGGAACTGTTGCAGCAATTGAACAATCAATACAAACCTAGATTTTCACTTACCTTACTGTTCTACAGCGTTTTCAAACACAAAGATTGTTCGCTAAGCGAAACAACAACTTCCTCTGTCAATGAAGGCGTAACCGTGAATACAGTTTGCCGAATATCAGTTTATTCGACTACGCAATGAAATGAATCAGTATGCGCATGCTCGGGGCATCTGTTACTATTTTCAGATTAGTGATACTCCGCGAAAGAAATAGTTCTGCAAATTCCACACTATAATGTTGCGTATGAATGATGAATGATCCTAGCGAGTGAGTTCTCAGTCTCTCAAAAGAGTCCAGGGTGGGTATTCCATAAAGTACTTCATGATTGGTTGACAAATCCACGAACACAGTCACGTAGGCCACCAATGAGGACAACCTATGCATGCAAGTAGCGTCGTGTTTATATTTAGAAGAAGCTCAGCATATTTATTATAGCCGATAGCCTGGATGCTCCACCAGTAATTGTGTGAATGAACATATTGGATCAACATGCATGTCCATAAGGCGACTTTGCTCGCGCTGCGCCAGTGCGCATGTACTGCAGCTTAACTAAGTTTGGAGAGTATGACCCACCAATGGCTTCTGATGAGGTGGTCGGTTCGAAACCCTGCAGTTACACTACAAAATTGTCGTCTTGTTCCAGAGGTATGGTGTACTCCTATGTGTACCTACAATTAGCCCCATACGCCGTGATAACCGCAGTGACATAGTACCTGGGAAGGCAGAACACAGCGTAGAGGATTCGCTTTTGATAGATGTTCTCTCCCTATTCCACGTTTTGTGTACAGAAATCGGACCCACTCAGTCAGTAGATGCGCTCAAGAATGATTCGATTCCTTTGTCATACTTATTGAACGGGTTCAAGAAGCCAATGGAGGCTCTAAATTACTGACAATAATAACGAAATGACTCGAACGGAATCCAGGCTCACTTTCAGCTCGAATAAACCAGCAGAGCTATATCTAGTCGGGTCAATATAATGACTAGGATGACCCCAACCCGCGAGAAAATCGCAATAAAAGTTTTTTTGCTTCTATTTAGTGGTCCCTAGCATCTCCAATGAAAGTCTCCCAAAAATCGGGAAAAGGGTTAATTTGCATAATTTCCAAATGGCGGACAATATTGTCATTGATTTACTGTTAACCCCTCGAGACGTTAGTTCTGATCTTTGAAATGTGTTACCATCCTATATAAACATGATACCGAAATGCCATTATAAGCTTACTGCCGATGACTTATGACGTAGTATGCAAGGAAAAAAGAACGTACTTTGGCAGACTGAACAACCTTCCATGTACAGTAAACCCCCTAAGACTTTTTGGTCCATCATAATTGTACCAATCGAGAAAAAAAAAAGATACCAAAATAGGCCTACCATAAAAGGCAACTCACAATGACGTATGGCGTCATTGTGACGTAGTAATGACGTATGTGACAAAACATCAACATACTTTGGATAACTCCAGTGCCTTACGATGCACAGAAACCACCCAGAACATCAACTTTAAGCCATGGAATATATTAACAATCTACAGGAACGTGGTGTCAATTTACGATGTCATATGACGTCACCAGTACCATGTTGTTTGGTACGCATGACGTTTCATACAATGCAATGGAATGCTTGCATGAAGAGTTGCAGTATCCAGGCATGGAATGGGCTAAATTATCCCAATGAGGTAGACTTCTG
Source organism: Eupentacta quinquesemita (assembly GCA_032360705.1). NCBI lineage: Eukaryota > Metazoa > Echinodermata > Holothuroidea > Dendrochirotida > Sclerodactylidae > Eupentacta > Eupentacta quinquesemita. The sequence continues at coordinate 6,282 of JAUOBX010205656.1, forward strand.
ATCAAGGAATATGGATTAGAAACCCCAATGGGTCAGCCATGACTAAGCTTGAGTGTGGCCACAACATTTATTAGGGCATCCACCAAGAGGAACTAATACATCATCATTAGTGAAGTTCAGGTCTGGAAACGTTGCTTCACCAATTAGGTCATTACAATTCGTGACACTCACAAATCTGTCCACCATCCACCAATTCATAAAAGTATAAAACGTGTTAGTGCTAGTGCGAACCCTGTCTCCCTCTGAGACAACAGGGAAGACAGAGACTGCAGAACACTTCAGAACACTTTAGGTACTGGAACACAGCAACGATGCACAATATATCGTGGATCACCGCGCTGTTAAAGTATCCCAGGAGAGTTCCCTGCATTACAAAATCAGAAAGCTTGCGAACTCTCGCATCCACTGTGACAGGTTGGGCACGGCAAGGAGTGTCAAGATTCAATTCACGGTGGTCATCTTCGGGGTGAGGTTTACCTGCTCAAGACACTCGTGCGCCAATAGCGGGAACGCGAAACTTTTTCATGATTATACTATATATAGCATAGAATATGTCAGGTATCGACAATGTTACCGATGGTAGTTGTTGTTGCTGCTGTTGCAGTTTCTAGTCTAGCATCACCCTTTCCTTTTTCAATTAAAAATCCAGTCGGGACCACCCCAGAGCTCCAAACTGAGAAAAAGATAATACGACCTAGAGAATGGGTCTTTCCATCAGCCCAGGACATCTATGAATGTATGCCGTCGACATTAACTTTCTCACTAATTACCTGCTGTAATGCTTTCTGGAGTTTGTCCAATGGTTTGATAGTAGGTATAATAGAATCTACTGGTTACTCACCCACCAGGAATGCAATACAATCCATTCATGCTTGGGGAATCAGCCTCGTACAAGATTCTGACCAGTTCCCGGTCCAGCGGGCCCCACATCGGATTCATCAGTTCAGACCTCAGAATCCTGTGACCTGTGAGGCCCCTGCAGCCAAGTGCTATTCACCGACCTGCAATGCGATAGACGTGTGTCATCATTGCTCCCTAGTAGGGTTCATAGCATGAGTCCCCATTTATTCCCACAACGATGACGCCATCATTGGAATACTACGTACAACGTCCCGCATCGGAACCATAAGTTAGCAATCATAAGACCGTGACTCAAATTGCAGAGAAGGGAGCCTGGGACTGCTACCAACACGGCTCCCAGTCCCATGGAGACCATGACATGCCTCCTTTTATAGCCAGTAGATGCATCGGGATCTTCTAGAATTACCTTTGAGTCACAGACAGGAACAGTATCACACGCCGAGTTTTGTTGAGGGGCATCCTCGATGAGCGAGAGGATGTTCCAGAAGCCAGTGCGGATCGGGTGTCCCTAGTTGAGCCAATGCGATTGGGCGGAGAGGTGAATAATACCACCGCACCACCCATACATTGTCGACGATGCGCCCCAAAACATATGGGTATCATTGTTTCCCGGATTTGGCGTTGCCTGAACTCATAATGGCGCACCGCAAGACAGTAGATAGCCTGTTAGAACAGGCATTTGATATTGTTCGCCTCATATCGGCTCCAATGACTAATATGCACAGTTCTGACGTGCGCGGCCAACTATAGACGTAATACACAACAATATGGAATTTCCTACTCTTCAAGGCGGAACGTACTAGTACTAGGTTGGCGAACTTGCCGAATGGGTCCATTGTGTATCCATGCCGATGTTCAATTCTTGATTGATATCTACTTCACATGATAGTTAATTAGGGGAATCACAATTTTTGGGGATTTGTGAAATGTGAAACGAGAGTCAGCAGACGATATATCACTATAATTCGATCATGGTACATATTTGAAAGAGTAATAGCCCCCTCTATTTTTAGGAATTGATCTACCAGTACCATATCGTCTGTATAGCTGGCTAGACGGCTGCATCAGTCGAATTTCCATGACAAGGCGGACGGGCACTAATCTGATGATCACAAAAGGACCTGGCAATATAATATCAGACCAGATCAGACCAGATTGTCTGGTGCGGCCGCAAACAACCGCATTGTGACGGACTGGGAATGGGAAAATCGTTCGGAGTCTCCTGGCACTGACTGCCCACGGAATGTTGTGCACTGTAACTGCCAAAATATGTCCTGTACGACGTGATGGTACATCGGAGGTCGGTCGAGGATGCTGGCTACCATGTACTGTAGCTCATGGCCCATGTCAGACGATGTTTTGGTGAGAATTCATCCAACCGAACACAAGAGCAAGACAATAAATAGTATTATAATGGTGCATTAAGGTATATGGAAGCCATTGAATAATCCCAACGTTCCTGAAGCTAACGCAACACCACATGGTAATGTCATCTGGTATCTCACGTGATACATCACAATGGCTCAATTCCTCGATGGCGAATTCTCTTACCCACAACCACCGCCCAACCTTTACGCGGGCCATCTCCTTTTGAAAGAATGAACATTTGATTGAAACTTGCCTCGAACATATACGCCCCTGAAAAACTTTGAAATTCTGATGATTGCGACCTTGGTATACCCACTTTTAAATGGTTTCCGATTGGCGGTTGAAATAATTCAAAGTGCAATTTACTCCGTAGAGATCCTGATTCTGGTAGGATCTATTTATTTATATATCACATTTGCCTAGTTTTATTTGACAATTATTTATTGGCTCCGATTCTAAGAGACCGAAGTACGTGATTTTCCGTCACATACGGCTATCACATACGTCATGGTGACGCCATATGACATTGTGAGTTGGCGTGCGTAGTATTTCGGTATCATGTTTCAATAGGTTGGTCACATATTTCAAAGGTCAAAACTGAAGTTCCGAGGGTTGTCCATATACTCAGTCTGAGTATGTCAATTGTTTCGTCACATACGTCATGACATTGTGAGTCGGCTTATATGGTATTGTTTCCATAGGTTGGTAACATATCGCATAGGTCAAAGCTGACGTCTTAGCGGGTAAATAGTACATGTTTCTGTGGGCTGGTAACACATTTCCGTCACAGGTCCGCCATTTTGAAAATATGCTAATTAACCCCTTTCCCAGGGTCCGATTTGGGGGACTTTTCTCGGGAGGTGTTAATGACCCACCTAGCAACAAACTACAGCGGGAAACATTTTGTTGCAATTTACTGGGGTCGAAAGATTTTTGAAACGTGTTCAGATGAGATCTGAGAACACTCAGTGATGTAGAGGACGAGCGTGTAGAGGAAACGGAACGGCCACGGAGAAAGTTTTACTCCTGTTAAAACGATGTGTGAATAGTAGGACCATTGTTGAGTAATTGTTGTTGTGATGATGCTTGAAGAATTGGACTTGTGTGAGGTCAGGTCACATACTAGCCGAGACCATGGAAGACCTTGTATGTAAATGGAAGAGTTCCTTAATCAACATGCAATCGACAGGGCCGGTTCACAATTGAGGTGATCTGTTTCTTGTTTTTTTTTCTTGAACGTATGTTTCAACAGATCAACATGATCAAAACGTACATGCAGGGGATAAAACCACAACCACAAACACTAATTAATTTATCAGTAGGCCTATGATAGCCCATGTGCTTTGTATGAGTAATCTGTGGGAATACTACACACTTACCAAATAACAATTGAAGACATGTGGCATATCCTACTCTGGTGCGACATTAGCTCCTGTAATATTCAGAACCAGAAAGAGGTGATGGAACAGGTGGAGCTATATACCGCTTTTTGGGTAGAGGTAGAACAAGTGTAAAGAGGGCAGTATTGCTGAAAGCACAGTGCTGAATAAAATGTAGGTTAGCCCAGTATATATGGTTCTGAGCCACTCAAATTGATGATGTCATGAACACACCAAGCGTTGATGATAATGTGGTGGCTACTCGGTCACACACTCAATTTAAATTCGATATTTTTTAGACCTGTCAATACGATATATACTGACCTACTTACGGATATTGGTCATGGGGTAACTACTTGAATCCAGGGTAAATCAGCGAATATTACCCTGAATGCATGCACCAGCCGTTGCTTGTTATGTGGTAGCCGATCAGCCACACATATTTCATTTTGAGATAGTCAGGCAGGCAAGTCAGTCAGTCGATATGATATATAATGACATACCAGCTGCTGTTGGCAATGGAGAAGCTACTTGAATTCATAGTAGCTGATTATGTGTCAGCTGCTGAACAACACATATTCAATCTGAGGTAGTCTGATAGATAAGTTGATGGGGTAATATACATTAATGACATGCCAGTGCTTTCGGACATTTTGAAATCGGCTATTTGAAATCTTAGAAAATCAGTTGATACCGGTTTTATCATGAATACACGAAACATTGCTGGTAATGTGGGAGCTACTATACCGCACATATTTCAAATTGAGGTATAGTCTGGTAAGTAATTTATTGGTTACTATATAATGCCATACATGCGGCTTTTGGTCCTGAAGTGTTTATCTCGGTCCTCAGTGAGGGCGCTATTAAGGTGATGTGTGTCAGTAGACTGAATTAGACTGGTCATGAAATAGCTACTCGCATTTTGGGTGAATCGGTGAATAATTGTCATGAATACACCAAACGTTGCTGATAATGTGGTGGGTACTCAGTCACACACACACATATATTTTATTGTGAACAGATCAGTTAGGATCGTTGATATGAAAATATATATAATAGCATACCAGTAGCAATTGGTCATGGAATAGCTACTCAATTCCAGGAGGTAGATCAGTGGATAATATTCTGAGTACATGCATTAACTGTTGCTTGTTATGTGGTAGTTAATCAGCCACACATATCCCATGTTGAGATAGTCAGGTAGGCGAGTCAGTGAGTTGATATGATATAAAAATGACATACCAGTTGTTGCCGGCCAAGAAGTGGCTACTTGATAATTCGGAGTAGATCATATCAGTGGATAATATCACGAATGCATGCACCAAACGTTGCCTGTTATGTTGTAGCCATGACAACTTGTATACTGGATGAAACAGCTTCAAATTCTTTAGTCATGCCACCCATTCGATATTTCCTCAACACTTTTAGAGGAACCTGTCATTTGTGCCTTCCTCTTATTGCAAACTCTGGAATTATTGAAGCTCGGCGATCTTTGAGTAATAATAATCAGCTAAAATCATAATTATTCCAGAAATCATGGAATTCCCCCCTCAAATTACGCTACTAAATTTTGCCCCAAATTGTCGGTAACCATGTAATCTATGACACCTTACCATGTCGCTAAGTATATATCATCCGCATCTTGCAATCCTTGGTGATTGTGAGGAATTATGTGGGAAGTAGCCAAATATCACAGTTGGCCTAAAAATAGGGGGTTCCCAAAATTCTGCATTTTTTTCATATTTTCCTGCTCTAATTTGGAGAAAACCCTGACATTTGAATTTGTTGCAAACTTCTAAAGTTCCACATCATTCGAGTCTTGCAATCCTTGAATATTTAGAAAATTAATAAATATTAGTCAAACTTCATCCCCGTCATCAATACCCGCAAGTCAGGGTATTACCTCCGAATAATAATAATAATAATAATAATAATAATAATAATAATAATAATAATAATAATAATAATAATAATAATAATAAT
>JAUOBX010205767.1:0-11872 GCA_032360705.1 Eupentacta quinquesemita
CTGCTTGCTCGTGATATTCTACACTCACGATTGTGAGCAGCGACAATCCTGATAATATCAGTATCCTCCAAGCGTATATGTAGTCATCTGATATATCCACGTGATATACGTAGTCTAGGTTGAAATCAAAAGTAGTTGTTGAGAAAGAATGGTGCCATACAATACGTAACTATACATGAAGAGTGAATAATCGACGACAATTTCAAAATATTGTCAATCGCAGGAGTCACTGTTTAACGTCACGGAGGTCGCTGTAATTTCTGATTATTCCTAGAAATATACTCTCATTAACATATGTTGCCTTTATCTCCAGGTACCGGTATGATTGTTTTTTTTTCAGGGGGAATGGTTCATGACAACTATAGTGTGGTTCACAGGGATATTGCAGCTAGAATCAAGGCGAGGTGTATTTGTAGAGAATTGAAAACTAGATTATTAGGTACAGAGCACGTGCTCACGCCATGAACAGCTGTTGATTTTCAAATGTTTGACATTATATTACTAACGCATTAGGAAAATTGGACAGTGTATGGATTCCATGCAAGTGACACAAACTTTGGACGCCTTCCCACCAGTCACTGTTTTTGACCAACTGTTGTATTGCGTAGTGTGCTATTCGGGCAATAGTACATGTATTATTTTAATACCGCAAGCCAACGTTAATTTGCAACGTATTATCACTCTGGGTATCCCAGAGAGTATACGAGAATGTGAGGTGCTGGAATCTTCGTGTTTACATTACAATTTGTTGAATTGGAGTGCGCCTCTTCCAGTTCATGCTACAATAACACATTGCTGAATCTCAATAGATAGGTTTCCCCTGAAATGACATGAAGGTATATTACGTAATGTGAGCATCAGGAGTATTAGGTCAACCAATAGACGACAGTAGTCCTTCAAGATAGCGCGATTAAATCGTGTTATGATAACGCACACTTCCTTAGCCTGGTCAAGACTCAAGACTGTAGCACTTGCAAAACTCGCAATAAGTTATACAATTTCACATGTGATTCCGTAAAAAATGCGGCATGATCAAACGGCGTAACAAGTACCTTTAAAATTCCTCGATTTCATTTCAGGGGAAATACTGGATGCAGTTAGAGTTGGCGGGAGTTCACATCTCTGGAATCTATGAGGTAAATTGGATAAATCAGAGTGAAGATTGGATATTGCCAACAGCACGTTATGATGAAACGCACTCCGATACTTCCAGAGAGTATATGGCAGTAGTTAACTCAGCGCTGACTGTACTCAACCTCCTCATAGGTTCTCAATAACGCCTGGGTGGGACGAGGCAATGGAGATAATGCACCTTGCACAAGGATGCACCGGCTGTGGCTTGAACTCACGATCCTCGGATCAGGAATTTATCTGGCGCTCCGCCGACTGAGATTATCCGATCTCCAGACTGTAACGCACATACGATAGATTTAGCGAGAACATTGATCCGTTAGTAGAGACGTTCCTAAGTTGTTGCAAGCAATTCACTGAATTATGCAAAATGATTATATGGGAAGATCCTAAACATGTATATATCGTACTTATGAACACCCCGTTTGCATTTGAACATACGATAAGTGTTCCTCCGGGAAAAGAGTAAACTGACCTTGAGAAAATGTTTAGTTACTGTATGTATTTCTTAATGTGCTGGACTTTATTCGAAAACAACTATTTATTGAATCGATTCCTAATAATATAAAATGACCTAAAAATGACCCTACCAAGTTCGCTATCAGTTTCCGCTTTGTTCAGTAGTGCTATGCTTATTATTGACTAGTGACAGCATAGTAATTCTCGCAATTCATGTGTCTAAGTACGTTGAATTGAATTCGCTGGATGTTCACTAGATGATTTGTTGGTCCCGTCACTAGAGCTTCAGTTAAATTGGTAAGTTACAGGCTCTCAGATTTCTTCAATTTTTGGGCAGTTTTGGGAGTGCACTCCGCTTTGGAAACAGTGCTCAGGAAGTGAACAGCTTTCTCAACAATATTTTGCCACCACTTTCGAAACGCATTTATTTAAACTCTGAAATGTTATCGGCGAATACGAACGCCCAGGGTGTTTATAATGATAATTATAATAGTCCGTTCTTATATATCGCTTTCCCACGTCGATGACATGCACGGAGCACTTTACAGATATTACCCCTGATCGTTCAAACATGATTTATAAAGCGCTGGAGGGCACAAGTAGATCAGAGGAATTAGATTAGTAGGTATTTAGGTAACCGTATACGTGGCCAGTCCCTCCGATTGAAGATCTTGATTGAACGTGATTCCATAGTACACCGCAATTGTCAATATACTCGTCAATATTTCTCGCGAATTTAGGCACCAATACATGTGTTTGTGAAATATGCAATTGAATCTCGGAATAAACTGTGTTGACTTGGAAAAGCAATTGGTATATTAGTGAGCGTTTCATAATCTACGTTTTAGTCATTGACCGATTGAATTTGTTAGTGTTTATAATTCAGCAGTTTTTCATGCGAATCAGCCTACTTAACATTAATCGTATTCCAAGGGCTATATAAATATATGTAATAGGCCTACCCCTAGCTACAGCTATCATTACTCCGGAGTACCCATTGACGTGTAGGTGAGTTGTAATGATGGCTTGGCACCAACTAATATACTATAACGAAACCACGACTGAATACAGAACAGGGCATTTTCATTCAAAGCAGATTTTCCAAAAGCGTCTTGAATTAGATTCTAGGCGCTATGTAGGAATGATAAGTATTTTTACTAGAAGTTGGAAAAAGCTGGAGAGCTGGTCATCAGTCAGTCTCGTAGGACTTTCGGTAATCGTCTAATAGAACCGTTCGATTGGAAAACAAAATACCTGAGATCTTCAATTATCCGTGACTTATTGGCAAACTTCAGCAGATGAGCAAACTCATCTGCTGGTATCTTCCTGCCATCCTCCGTTACTATGTTGATGATCTTAACAGTCGACAATGCAGGGAGAGTCTGGCCTGACTGTAGGGTGATCTTGGTTCCGTCAGGGGTGACGCTGCAGTAGCACTCATCCAGTCTCATCATTCTGACAGGGATCTGTATATATAATGTGAGAGTAGAGTGATAGTGAGTTTACCATACGAGGAGGATTTGGCTCAACAGGCTACAACACAAGGAGAAAATGACAATAAAACTAGGGTGATATTAGCTCTATTGGGGGAAACTGTGACACTCTGTGAGTCTAGATAGCGAAAATGACAATACATTCAGAGGGCATAAGTCTCTTCTCCATTGCTGTTAGTCTCTGTATCCTGGTTTGCTTAGTGATTCGAGTAGAATAATGTTGGTACAAATAGCAAGCAATGAAAACATGATGGGGGAGAGAGGAAAAGAGCGGGGGTGGAGGGGGTTGTAACACACGGAGAAAGTTCAAACAATTATCTAAATATCGAAAAGAGAAATAATAATCCTAAAGTGATCCACAATTTAATTTTAGAGGATTCGTCGTAAATTTCGAATATCAATGATATTCTGCAAGAGCTTCTATCTCATTATGAAAGGTTATATAGTAGTGGGATATCTAACCCACTCTGATGTTTGATAATCCTATCGAAACACTCGAATTACAGAAGAAAAAGCAAGAACCTGTGATGGAATACATACAAATGACTAGACAGTGTAAGATTACCCTTTTTAGCCTAAACAATGGGAAAGGTCCAGGAATAGACGGGTTACCTGTATAATTTTATGAACACTTTTGCCCATGTATAGGAGACCTGGTGACAAATTCCCCTAAACCACGCATATGAGATAGCAGAATGTCAGTAAATCGGAGTCGGAGTATAATTACTCTCATTCCAAAACCAAGGAAGTATGAAAAATATACGAAAAACTATCGCCCAATTTACCTCGACTACAAAATATGTACAAAGGCTTCAGCGATCAGAGTGAGAGCTGTAATTCCATCGATTATTAGTTGCTCTCCGAATGGATTTATCAAGGGTAGATTTATTGGACAACTGTGCGCTTCATATTAGTTTCAATGAAGTATGCATGGAGAACAAAATACCAGGATTTTTGGTGTTGATGGACTTTGAAAATGCATTTGACATTTCGGAACGGACTCTATTTTTAGGTGCCTGCACTACTCTAAATTTATTCCTAGTTGCATACATTTTATCCATACATTATATTCTACTTCATCGGCAAGTGTAAAAAACAATAGGTATACGAGTAACTATAATTTAACATATCTAGAGGAGTGGGGCAAAGTTGTTCTCTGTGTCTATATATTCATTATCTGTGCAGAGGTGTTTGCAATTAATATTGAAAGTTCTACACAATTAAGGGAATTTCAGTATTGGAACGTGAAACAAACAAAATACAATATGCGGATGACACTGGCATTTTCTTGGATGGTTTCTATATACTCCTCGCTGAAAGCGACGGTCGACATTTTAGAGCTCTCAGAGAAATCTTATGGTTTGAAGGTAAACTATGATTAAACGAATATTTTCCCATTAGGACCACTTTCTTCTAGCGAACCACATTTTTTGGGCAAATTTTCGATTTGAATAGACCCTGGATCCAATTACTGTCTTGAGCATTACTTTTGTCAATGACCGATAACATATATATTTCGCTTGAACTCCATGCCAAAGCGCTCACGACTGAAAATCCTTTCAAACCTTTGGAGTAGCAGACTAGCAGAGATCTCACACCAATCGGTAAAACAACAATTGCCAAAACAATTGCATTATCTCAATTGGTGTATCTATTCCAGGTTTTGCCGAATGCACCCTCCTCGTTTATCGCTAAAGTGAAGAGCTGCTTATTTCAATTTATTTGGTCCGGTAGAGACAAAATAAAACGCTGATTGTCCCCATAATCGACGGTGTCTAGGTGTGACTCATATAAGTAGCTTTATACAAGGTCTGAAATGTTGTTGGGTTAAAAGATATTTACACAAGCATTTGGTAAATCCCTGACATCATTACGGATGATGCATTTATTACCGATGTATGTTCGGCTTGGGGAAACTATGCTTTCAAGCCAACGAATGGTAACTATGGGTTAGAAATACTTCGGAACAAAAAATATATGTTTCCAGAATTATCTACAGAAAGTTGAGGCGAACCTTTAAAACAGAACTAAATCAATAGGAGGAATATAGACTGTCCAGTTATTGAAGATAATTGGCGGGTCATTTTTGATATACCCTCGATGTCCATAAGAAAAATTTAGTTATATATTTCCAATTCAAATTTCTCCACATAATTATCAGCATGAATCCACTTGTGACACGCATGAACAAAGTTGCAACAGCTTCATGTACGTTTTGTAACGAACATGATGCACCATCGACCATTTGTTTTGACAGTGTGCTGTCACCTCTTCCTTCATACTCGATGTTGAACAGTTAATACTTGGTGCGCAGTTTGTCTTTTCACAGCGAAATATGTTTTTCGGCTATATATATTGCTTCCAAAACACCCATATGACTTGCTAATCGTTCATATTAAATTCCACATATACAACGTCAACATTAAATCTAGAATGCCTGCAGTTGAAGAATTTTACCACACAATTGAAAGTGGAAGAACTAATATGCAGGCAGGACAAGCACTAAAAATAACTTTGAGTCATATAAAACAGTATTCAGTTATAATCGTGCTCTTTTCATATAGGCTAGTTAGTGACAAATTATACGATATATATATCACCGTCTGATGTTTTGATCATTAACCTATACTCGAGAACAACGAATACGTTATTATGTATTATTGTACATATTTACCGTTGGTATAGGCCAACGTGTGTCTTTTCGTTAGTGTATGAGTGTGTGTTACCTAACCGATACAGTATTTCACAATGTAATAGTGAGAAAGGACAAACGGACACATTTCAATTTCAGGCATTTTTTTCAGTTATTTTATTTGATACGGTAGTAAGAAATCGACAGTTATCATTTTCACACAGTTGTACCAATTGATTTATTTGCTTATTGGATTTATTTGTTATTCGCAATGTAGGCATTATATATTATTCATGTTGTACAAGACGACTTACATTGTGAGAAGAGGCAATAAATAAGAGAGGGAAAAAACACACACAGGGAAACACCGGACAGCAGGGTGATATTAGGGTGATATTAGCCCCAAGGATATCAAGTGCAACTAATTCATATCAGTCTCCTGATCCTGCAGATAGGGATCTGTGGAGAATGATGGAGATAGAAGTGGAAAATAAGTGAATAAAAAAAGAGGGGAAGAAGGGGGGGGGGGGCATCAAGAGAGGCACATACCGAATCACATTTACTCGATATAATATATGATTCGTTCAGCACCATTGGAGTAACAATATACGACTGATAAAGTCTCCGTGATCTCACAGGGATCTGTGTAGAATAGTGTGAAAGTAAATCATCATGTGGAACACTGCTGTTAAATGCAGGTTCACCTTTCTTCTTTGAGAGAGGTGTAGAAAATGTACAAAGTAGATCACGGGTCATGTAAGGCTACAATTCTCGACGAAAATAATGAGACACTATAGTTCCGTGGCACACCAGTAGTTTCAAAATCGTTGCACTGAAATCCCCACACATCCCTAATGTCCTGGACAATACCACCATGGAATGAGGGAGCCAGTGTGTCCCATGTAGTGCTAACGAGGATATAATTAATTGAATTGAATCAGCTGCCCAGGTGGCGCTGTTTGAGAGATGTGAATGAAAGAAATGAATAGACAGTCAAATACGTGACAAGAAAGTTATTATTGTTACAGATCCCGTATTATTACTGTCTAATTGCGGCACAACGTATATACGTATATCCTTTCGATGTCCAGGTACTCATTGTATGCCCCCCCCCCAATATTGAATAAATTATTTCGGTAGTAGTTAAGTCACACGTGAAAACCCAAGGCGATTCTAAAAGGAAGGAAAGAGGGTGTGGTGTGTTTGAGGGGGGGGGAGGGGGGGGGTGATAAATGAGATTTCCCTATTATAGCCGTAACATAATCTTAAGCTTGACTAAAAAAGTAGCAGTGCTACAGTACACCATTAACCTGACACAATACACCGTCGACCTCACACACACGGTCAAATTGACCGGACACATACTATATACTTAACAAACAACTGCTGTAACGCTGCTGGTACGTTGAACCCATCAAAGCGTGTATGAAATGATACAAATCAGCAGTATTCCAAGTTTGATTGGATGACTCATTGGGTTGTGGGAAAAAAATGATTGAAGAGCGCAGTGACCGGACTTCTCGATAAGCGTAAGTTCCACTATATGCTGCGACACTTCTAGATCAATATTTCTATCAGCATTAAGTAATTAAAAATGCCAGTAGCTCCATTGTTAGTCATACCATGCCCCGGCCCTACAAGTCAGGTCAATCCAACCTTCCTATGTTGTCAACTTCGATAACATGAATATATTGGTAACCATTTCCAAATATGTTGGTAATTATAAGTTTGAGCAGCGTTAATATAAATAAATAGTAACGTCATTGTACTCTATTATATATGCGAGGAACATATGACATTTCGATATAGTCAGACAATTTCCGGTATATGCACTTTCCAATGTATACAAGGTCTTCTGTGATTTGCTGTACTTGAAAGTATTGATGATTCCATATTGTTAGGATCGGGGATTATTGTCAGCGTGCGCATCGTTTCATGATTTTCCAGACAGGATATCACACAGAAGAGTTGGACGAGTTCGTGTCTGGTTTGTTGGGTTCCAACGGAATTTCCTACTACTCCTTATCTATTCACCGTATGCTTACCAAAATACTATTGAGAATTGGAGTCATATCCATGAGAACAATATGACGGGGGCTGCCCCCATTCACCGATTCATTACATCATGTATACAGGTCCGCAAGATATACACTGATTTGGTTCCAGCATACGTTCGTTTCCATATTGAGCTGATATGACGAATACACTTCGGCGCTAACCATCTTCAATGTGTAGTCAGTTGGTCACACAGTTGATTATAAGTAAGTAACACGTACGGCACTCACGCATAAAAGGTCATATATAAAATCAAATGTATAGATATATAGGTTAGCATAATCATTGGCGATAAGAAATATCTGAGGGAGAACTGATACACTGAGACAGCAGATAAAAGAAGACGACTGAGACATAGAAATTCAAATACACGGACATCCGAAACAGACACGTGAAAGAGCTAACGATTCAATCCTTCATTGAAAAGCTTATTTGCACGTGAGATGAATTTCAGGAGCGATCTCTCTTAAGCTGAGAGTCTTATTCTAGTAATGCCATATGTATACTGTTGTGCATGGGTGATGATTGCATGTCCCTCTAAACAGAATCTAGCATAGATTGTAACATACATCGATAAACTGATTGAGTTGCGGACTGAGGAATCCCAATTGCTCTCTCGACTCTCCTAGAATGATGTCAATACGAGCTTTTTTTTCTCTTAGTCACCCCCCCTTCCTCTCGACAAACGAGACAATAACGTCAGGTTCCACTCATAGTGGCTTCATGACACATATCTGAAGTGACAGACCTGACAATAAATATATCCATTATTCTGGGACAGTATAATCGGCTGCTGAGCTTCTCTACAAGCACGTCGATATGGTCTCTCCAAGTCCAAAGACATGTTCCGCTTCGGTGCATATAGGTTCCATGCTTCCTGATGTGACTGCTCCTTCTCTTACCAAAACATGACTATTTTGGTAAATATTTATCTCTCCCTTCGTATCGGAACAGTTTTTCACATAATAAATTATAAATGAATAAATTGGAAACTTATATAGCGCCATAACTAAAACGATATTTTACAGCGCTTCACGATAACACATACATGGGAAAAATAGAAGACAATCTAGCAGACCGCCTCTTTGGAAAGATGAGTCTTCAAAGCCTTTTTGAAGGAGGGAAGAGAGGTTAGACTGGTGATAGAGAGAGGAAGTGTATTCCACAGCCTGTCTCCGGCAACAGAGAAAGCTTAGTCGCCGAGCAAAGTACGGGTAGAGGGTACAAAGAGAGTGTCAGCAGAAATATGTCTTGCGCTGAAGGAGAGGAACGCTTGGTGAACATGTCCTGTAGGTAACGGGGTGCTCGGTTATTCAGTGATTCAAAAACAATACAGAGAACTTTGAATTGTACGCGTTGTACAACATGCAACCAAGGAAGGGGTCTAAGGCAATTGGAGGTACTGTCATATTTGCATCTACACATGATTAACTTGGCTGCTTGATATTGTATTGCTTGTAATGGGAGTGAGCTAGAACCAGGCAGACCAGTGGAAATAACATTACAATAATCGATATGTGAGATAACAAGACCCAAGACAACCGTTTTACAACTGTCGGCATCTAAGGACCTGAGTGGAGATGAAATGTTTGCGTGCGAAAGGCTGTTAACATGGGAGGATTGTACTACTACTTCACAGTCGTCTGTGTCTGGGGATTGAATAAAATATTTTAGGATGACATTGGGCAAATAGTTGTCAACTCATTTGTTTATGCGTTTGCACAGTCCTATATGTCTGACGAGCAAGGAATGGCTATTATCTCTCTCTTTCACTGAGGCAACAGAATGATTTAGAGCTCCTTGGGAATTGGGGCCCATTGCTCCATTGAATACGGACTATAAAAGTGCATCCAAACCTATCCCTACCCGTATTAGGCAGAACATCACTAATTTAATTTGCAATGACTAGTCTGGCTTTCTTGAAGATTAAAGGCAGGTATATCAGCGAGATTATTAGAACCATATTAGACATTATTCGTTACTGTGAAGATAAACATATTCCGGGTGCTCTGATTTTTCTCGATTTTAAAAAGGCCTCTGATACATGGGATTGGAGTTTAATTCAAGAAACTTTGTCTTTCATCAACTTCAGCCCAGACATAGAGCAGTGGATAACTACTCTTTATGGTAATGTTAGCACTTGTGTAATGAATAATGGAAATATTTTTGAATATCACGCGGGGGGAGATGAGGGTGCCTGCTTAGCCTGTATTTATTCATAATTTGCAGTGATACGTTTACATCATCGATCAAACTCAACGACCATATCGCAGGAATTACTGTGGGTAACCCTCATATAAAAATATCACAGTATGCAGATGACAGTGTCATCTTTACAAACGGGAGGTTTGGAACGAATTCTCCAGTTGTTTCGGGTTAACGGTCGATATGAATAGGTTGTTTATTCTTCCATTTGGTTCCTTGCTGCATAATTAGCGAGGATTATGAATTGGTTTTAATTTCCAGATTGCCTTTGGTCCGATCAATTTTTTGGGTATTCCATTCACACATCACGAAGAAGATTAATTCGGACTAAACTATTTGCCGAAATTATCTCGTATCAAGAATCTCTTTCATCAGTGGTCAACCTCAATAGGCAAAATCATTATTGTAAACACGTTCGCAGTGTCTCAACTTGTCTGCTTGCTGACAGTCTTGCCAGCACCTCCAGCCGACCTTTGACGGCTACCATCACGTTGTTCTATGGCTTTATCTGGAACAATACGCCTGATAAGAATATCCGCAGTGTGATGCTAAATATTAGACATAATGAGGGTCTTCGCATGATTGACATGGATTAATTTGCAGGAAGCCTATAAAGACAAGTTGGATTAAGTTATATTTGGATGACAATTACAGACAGTGGAAAGAGCGTTTTGATTATTATTTGAAAGGCTTTGGAGGTTTGTTCTTATTCAGGTGTAATTACAGCTCCACGGATGTCAGTTACATCCCACATGTCTACATTTGGGAGATATGCCGGGTTTGGTCCTGTTATATTCATGAGACTCCGACAAATAGTTACGGAAATCGAATAGTGTTGATTCCTTGGTGAAAATTGCTGACAGGTTTGTTCACGAACACAATTAGCATAGAGCCGAGATATATTATGTGAAAGACTTCCTCAATCATGTGAAAGACTTCCTCAATGATCAAGGAGAACTAAACCAACATCATGACATTCTTGGAATATTTTAGCCTAATTGCTACTATTCCAAGACATCGGAAGGAGATCCGCATGTTCTGACTATAAATCATACTAGAATGACAAGAATTATGACGGCAGCGAAGTGTACAAGATATGTGTATATATGATAATCTAGTTGACTGCAATACCTATTTTATGCATGTATTGTTAACTCCCCAAATCCGATGCAATAACATAAATTGAAAATACTGAATCTTAGTATCTTGGACCGTTAGGCTGATTGAACTAGATATATTTTCCCAGTCTAAATCAAGTAATGGAAACTCCAGTTCCCATTACGAGATTGCTCAAGAGATGGTACACCTTTCTTTAATTTATCACCATGTGTACCTTTTGCGGGAGTCACCAGGAAACGACCCATCATTCATGTTGTGTATGTGATAATGTTAAATCGTTCTGGGAAGATATTACTGAGGGGTGGTCAAGTGTGTCCACTCATTCTACGAATTTACAGAACAAGGCATCATTTGGTTCAAACTGTGGAGAGTTTGACCCAATTAACTTCCTATTCTACTATGCTGAATATTATGTTTTTACTTGCAGATTTGAAAAGAAGTTACTCATAGTGGTTACATTTTCTTGTAGATTTCTTGTAGATTAGAAGTATGCTATGTAAAAGACATACCTATATAATATTGTATTTGCCGAAGAAAGTACAATACTATATAGATGGAAAAAATAATCTCAAGCAAACTCAGATATGGTAACAAGCGACAAGGATCGTACCCATTGTAGAACAGACACTGACATATTCATCCAAATATGTTTGCGTTTACAAGCATTGATCGTGATATAGAAATCTGACAACTCCCCTCCACATGTTTACACTGAATTTTGACCAGGGCGCGTATCCCTGACTTGTATTGACAGAACCTCGATTTGAGGCAGATATAT